>CM035444.1:102835481-102900481 GCA_020310875.1 Ceratopteris richardii
ATGCACTACTCATCTCCTCATACATAACAAACTCATATATAGAATCCTTAAGTTGTAATCGAATAGTGGAGTTGTCCAATGCATCCATATCCATCCATACATGGTCGCGCATATCACGAGGCTCTGTGCATCTCTATGCACATACATGTGTAACCCTACACAAACCAATGTATGCCACATCTAATCTTTCCATCTCAAAAAGTCATAGCCATCAAACTAAGAAAACACCATGATGGCAATCCAAAAGACTAGAAATATAACAAGAGACTAGAAACAATAGTCTATCACCAATAGGATCACACTTGCATATCCATATGCATAACTCACATCACAAATGTCTCACTGGAATAGACACCATGTGAACCACCTATCACATAACCATGCATCTAGCATGCACATAAAACCATGAGCATAAGCATGCTCACCAAGTCTCCAAAGTGACCAAGTAGATGTGAAATAATTCTAGAAAAAAATTGGTAGAGTATACCTTGTAAACTAAGCAATCAAACAAGATAACCAATAACAAAAGAACAATGAGTAACCTATCACCACCTATCATTGATCCAACCAAAGATAATGATAAATATATATGCCAAAAAAATTGATGGCAATACATGTCAATACAATGGTGATACACCTCCCACTAGAGAATGAATCCTGCAAGATGGTCCAACCTATGAAGAGTAACCTGTGACCAAGTTGAAGTGAATGGAGATAAGCAATTATCCAAAGCTATCACACAAGCATAAAGGATCTACTAGAGTACTCTTCTAGCATAAAAGTTAAAAAACTTTCGGCAGCATCACCTTTGTAAAATGGACCCTGAACCAAATAAACCATGTGGGAATTGCCATCTATATATGCCAAGAATCACATTAGCAAATAAGATATCAAATCAATGACCTTATGCTAAAATAATAGCCAATCAAGGTGACAAACAGATGTGCAACTGAGGCTCCAATCTAGATCATGAAACTACATAAAAACAAGCATACAAGCACTAGCCAAGATCCAAAATCAAAATTCATAAAATGTGTGCAATCAGCATGCTAAGTTGTATCCAAGTGGCATAAACAAGATAGAGACCACAATGCCACTATACATCGATTGACAATGCTATGATCAAACTCATGATGACATAAACCTAAAAAAAAAAAGCTAGACCAGAATGTCATCTTACATGTGAAACACGTGACAAGATCATGCTCTACTCATATGGAGGAGCTACCATAGTCATCATACATGGATAATGCCTTCAATCTCTAAAAATAAGAGCTCACACACCAAAAATTCTCTCTCAAAGAAGCTCGACAACAAAATGAACCACCAAAAGCAATTTGGGTTCTTGTGGTGAAAATATGTTGCTCTGTGTTTTGTTGTTTCAGAGATGATAACCTCTAAATTTGAACTTTTGCTTATCATCAAACTTCAAGAATCTTTTCTTGACCATGTAAGGATATATAGAACCCTTCAATCGGAGGTGTCTAGCTCAAGATATACACAAAACATGCATCTATTGTTAATTTCACCTTCACTTGCAGCATTGTTGCTCTGTATTTTGCAATTTTGATGATCCAGCACTCAGAATCTGAATCTGTATTCTTCCAGAAATTTGTAGCTTTTTTTCAAGCTACACTCAACAAGTTTAATTGCTTAAATCTCACTTGTAAAACTCAACTTAGAGCCCAAAAATTAACCTATTACCCAAGTGATTGTAGATTGGTCTTCTACATCAGTGTGCATTTTTCAGATTGTCGATGATTTAGAACTCTGATATAGGTTTTGCACCCTTTTGTGAAGTTGTAGTCTCTATCTCAACTATGCATAGAACTTTAAAATGCACAAATTTGAGCTTCCTAGCTCATGTTATGGCCAAAATACTGAACACTTGTTGAGTGGCGCCAACCTACACATTCACCTCTTGTGTCCTAAGCTTCCATTGAAGCTTCTTGCTCACAGGCCTTCAACAAACTCTGATACCAATAAAGGGCTTTGGTGTGCAGAAAAAGAGGACCAAGGAGGAGATGGAGGGAGAGAGAGAGAGAGGGGAGGAGAGATGTGCACACATGCATGGGAGCCTCGAAACCCACATAATGATCTCTTTTGAGGCAATGCTCGATATATGATGTATATATATGAATATAGGGGTAAGGTTACATGATCCTTACATCCCCAACAGAAAACCATTGATGTCATTGTCAAAAATTCTAAGAACCATCTGACAAAAGCCATTGACATTCAATATCTAGATGATGGCTAGGTGATAGGCCAAGGAGGCAACAAAAGATAATTTTCAAGTGGTTTATTCTTGATCGAGAGGCTCCATAGAAAATATTTAGGCACTCCCAAAAGTTCAAGATGCAATCAGAATCATTTCATCAGAAACCATTGATCTCATTGTCAAAAAGTTTAAGAACCATCTAACATTGACTAGCAGAGATAGAAAGACCATGAATGTGACCCTATTGCAGTTGCTTATTCAGCATATAGTTGAGTCCATCTGCGATGATATCAAAGAGAAAACGAGCAAGTGGACAAACTTTCTTGATAGAGCTCTTGAGGAAGATAGCTAGTGAGAGCTTTTCATTCAAGATCATCCAAGGTGAGGTATTTCCTAAGAGCATGGAAACCATTTTGATAAAAAATTAGGCAAGATTGATATTCTAGATGAATTGTAGAATGAAGTCCCATTCTAGTCTATCATAAGCTTTATCAAAATCAATCTCAAGGAAGAGCATGTTTTGGGTAGACTTCTTTTAGCATACACCTAGCCTTCCAAAAAACGATGATGGATTCAAGAACGGATCTGGCTTTCATGGATCCCTTTCGATCTTCAAAGAGCTATGAACAAAGGTGACTTGCAAGGTGGTTGACTAGAATCTTGGCAAAGACCTTCTAGCCCATTCGGAGCATCATGATAGGATGCCAATTTTCAATTCTATTCTTACTATTGTTTTGTGAATTATCTTGATCACACCTTCATTTAAACATCTCTAAAGAACACCAAAGATAGGAACCTTGTGCCACACAAGGGAAAAGGGGATCATCAAAATATCCTTGAAGGTTTGTACAACTCATTAGTTAGATCATAAAGACCAAGGCTTTTATCACTCGACAAGAATTCAATGGCATCAAGGATTTCCTATTCAAACATAGGAGTGTCAAGGTATTGCTTAAAATTAAGTGGTACTTTTTTATATCTCACTATTGAGATCGTGGCCATACAATCATGTCTCGATGGAGAAACAGGAGCACACATCCCCAATGGCCACCTTAAGTGATCAACAATCATTGCACAATTGTCCTCATCCAAAGTAAATAAATACCATTGTTGTCAATCATGCATGGAGCCATTTCTTTGTGTTGTTCTTTCTTTAGTGACCTACACATTTCTTTAGTCTGTTTTTAGCTTTGCCTTACCACCAATATTTCAATATAACTGAAATCTTTTCCTCTTGATTTCTTGTTTGTATCTAACATCGTTCCTGACCTTATAAGGCCTTTTTGAAGGTGGTGGTTACCTTTATTAACTTCAACCTTGACCTTAAAGAGTCTTTTGTAAATTTAATCTCTCATGAAATTTTGGATACTTCCAATTGATTGTTGAGGTTTAACACTTTCAAAGAGATGAGTGGGTGTAGAAAGCACATTTTGAGGCAAAAGAAAAAATAATCTCCTATTGAATTGGGGGAGGGAAAATATCAATGGATCATCATGAAACTAAGGAGCTTTTCGATGTCGACACAAAGGTTTAAATGTGATCACTAAGTGACGGTGATCCGACATAACAATATCCATGTTTTTCCAAAGGGAGGGGAGCCCCAAGTTATCAATGATGCTTTCAGGGACATATCCTTGGTCAAGTCTTGCTTTATAAAAGTCCTTGTCTACCTAGAGGTTTCATCACTTGAATCCCAACTCATCCTTTACCTCCACCAAGTCATGATGAAGGTTGAATTGATCCCACTAATAATTTCCCATAACATTGATAATGTAGAATCTTTGTTCCCACCTGTTAGAAAGAACTTCCACCATGTTGAACTCTCCATAGAATAACATACAAAGGCAAGGAACTCAATGTATTCTAAGTAATGGTTCTCTCCATGTCTTGATTCAAGGCATACACAGAGACAATAGAAAATGGATACAATCATCAAAAGGAAGCAATGATCCATGTATGGTTCACATCCACCAACTTCCCTACAAAGGAAGTAGATTAAAAGGTCTTGAAGCCAATCGCAATTCCATCACTCCCTTGATGGTGGTATGTGGAATGGTAGCAATGACAAGAGGAGATCCTTTGGAGTCTATTGAGAAGATTGACACCACAATTTTGATGTCTTGAAGACATATAAAATTTGGGTTAATTCCATTTTCCTAGAGCCCCTAGCCAATAGTGACCACTCTAGAGGGATTTGTAAGCCCTTAGATATTACATGTGATTGTGATCATTCATGATTGTTACGATCTCTTTTTATCTGGGTCTTATCCCTTTTTTTCTTTTTTTTTTCTCCTATTCTTCTCTAGGAGACATTCAAGCCATGGAAAGGTAATTTCCCTTTGAGAGGTTCTTCTAGGAGAGATCTAGTGGGATAATTCCTTTTTGAGTGATTTCCTCTTTTGACATGAATCTTTGTTTGTGCATGAATCTAGGAGTTTTCTTGTATTTCTTCTCGGTTATCTTCTACATTCGTGGTATAATCTTCTGGGTTTCTATCATCTTTGGGTTCCTCAAATTGGCTCATCCCTCCTAGGTAATCAATAATAAGGTGAATCTAACGCAAAGTTTAGAAATAATGATAAGGGTAGACTAAACGTTTCTTAACTATTTTGCTATGTGTGGACTAGGCATGTAGAGCACAAACATGTGAAATAGATGGAATATAAGTATCTTCATACAAAATCCTAACTTAGTCCATTTTTTGTACCTCTTGTGAATGAACCTAGAAAAACGGGTGGATACTCTAACTAATCCAAGAATTTGAGAAATCTCTTGAAATTCTCTTGAACTTATTTTGTATCAATGAAGCTTTACTAAATTTGTGCAAAACATCTCACTCAAATGGTTCCACTATGTTCCATTTCTAACCAACATCTACTAACCTCTTTCTCAACTAGGAATATTGTGTCCAATCTAGAATTTAAGATCCTGGTGGAATGTAGGAAAGATTCCCTCATTTTTTGGGAGCCCAACTCCAACCGGACTAAAACAAACTTTAAATGAATTCATAAACGTGAGTATTCCAAACCTTTAAGGACTTACTTCAATATTTGATGCGAAACTTAATGTTTCCGACTATCAAGCTTACAACCATATCATCATCTAGTGACTTCCGTTTAAACTCAATCTTTCTTAAATTCAAAGCATTGTACTAGAAATTGATCACTATGCCAATTTCTAATAACGTGAGCCTATGTGCAACTCAAAACCTTGCTTCAAATGCTTTGAAATAAAGCATACATGATTGCTTCTATGATCTTCAAACTTAAGATCCTATGTTCTAAGTTTAGAATACAGGTCTTACGGACCTAGCAATAAAGATGGGATTTCTCAACTTTGAGAGCCTTTTGTTCCACTTGAATTTTCTTTGGAAAACTAATTGTAACTTTAGGTTGACCCAAACATCTATCTTGGATGTTTGTACCATGCTCGACTTCCAATCAGCATTTACTTGATTCATTACCCTATTGCAGGACTAATTTAACCAATTGGGTTTGAAAATCTTGGGTATAATGTAGATTTGAAGTTGTGCCATACATATTTGGTCAACTTTAGTTTAACTAGTTTAAAGAAAATTCTAAAACTTGGGATAGTTTTCCCAAAGCCCTAAAGCTTTACTTCTTGGGGACTCAATCATATGAAAAGAGATCTAATTTAACATCGTATAATAATCATTGGCTTTAACTAGACATCTTCCATAAGGACAACTTCATTCACTTGTCCTAACATATTTATGGTCTTCAACTTGTCTTTGGAAAAGCTCATGGATCAACTGATATCCAATAGTTGGGAGTTTTCCTAAAAGATCAGTTCATCCTTGATTATGGTACGAGAAATGGGTTAACTCAAAAAATATAAAAACATTTCGAATTCATGTAAGGTCCTTTTCTATAACAACTAGTGCATCACTTAACGAAAACTTGTTTAGGATTCATGGTGAATGAAAATCTCTTATATTAAACCACAAAAAGTCTCAAACTCTTCTAAGAAGAGCGATTCAAAGTTTTCATGATTCCTTAACACTATGCATCATTTCCATAGATGCAAACATGAACTAAGCACAAATTTATGGAACTTCAAATTTCAAATTTAAGTTCAACTACTTGTATTTGATTTCCATCAATCCCTTGGATACAATCAAGTGAGAAATCTTAAAAAGTGCTCATGGAAATTTGAAACTATTTTGATTTACCATCCTACTTAGGATGCATGGAAGGTTTTTTTCCATAAAAAAGATTCTTTCATTAGTTAATAAAAACGACCCAAAGGGCTACACTCCCAATCCAAAACCATGAAATGTATATAAGAGGGACACATCACTACACACACCCACCCAAAACTGCTACAAATCTAGCTCCTAGAGAAGGAAATGTGGGAAGGGCAAAAAGCAAGGCACATAGTCAGTAGCTCTAATGGATAGTATCACCCTGAATGGTAAACAAGGGGCCGTTCTTCTAGGGCTAAAGAAAACCATGCCACCAACATGATGTGCCATCAAAATCCCTTTGAAGATGGTCCAGCTACCCTTGCAAAGTGTGGATTAACTCCAAGAAAAAGTCCCAAACAATCTAGGTCATAGAAATCATGTGCCACTCGAAGATGCCTCGACATCTCGCTCTCCATATAAAGCACATGGTAAGGTTGCTTCTCGGTTCCTAGTAGGGGTTCCAATCTGTCCATCCTATATCAAAACAATCATACTACCAGCCTCATGCTCATAACTGAGGGCCAGGCCAGTAAGAGAGCCCCACAAAGCTACACGCAAAGTGATGTTCTGAGGTCCCACCTGCTAGGTAAGAAATCTCAAGATCTGCTGCCAAATTTGGTGTGCTTACAAGTAGTCTGAAAGACATTGCCATTAGGACTCTAAGTGAAAGCCACAACCTGTATAGTATAGAGTTTGGTTGCCAAAGCTCAACCAAGTCCCAACAGCAATGCTCTTTTGGGAATCAACCACTAAAAGAGGAAAACCTGATGAGAATATTGAGGACCCAAAATCCAATGCCAAAAGGACAAAAAGAACTCCTTTGTGAACCCATTGTGCTGCCAAGACGCATCCGCAACAGGAGTGAACATAAGATGCAACTAATTGATCTAGTGACCTACCTGAGTGGAGTACTAGAAGAAAGGAATAGTGCAAGCCTTTAGCAAGGAGAAAGGATCATGGCACTGCCACTCCCTATCCCAAAGCAAATGAGATACTCGCCCTGCATCTTAGACCCAAAGATGCCAATCAGGAAGGTCCTGATGTCCACCACGTTATTATTAATATGCCAATCCCAATCATGATTCCAACCACCCAAATCTATTCAAAGGTGCAATCCACAATAATCTCAAGCGTCACCATTGATCTGATCATGTGCACCTCCTCACCAATATCAAAGAAAAGAGTCCCATCTTGAGTTATCCCTAGAGCAACAATCAAGACCTGTATTTGAGTGAAGGCCCCCATCGAAGTCGCCCATGGCAAAGGACCAACGTGAGTTCCCCAATCCCTTACAATCACGCCCTGAACAACTCTAATCATCTTGGGTGCACCACCCATCTCCAAACATGTCTGAATGCATGCCTCGAGGAGACTCTAAAACCTAATCCGATAAACAACACTATGCCTAGGACCCCTGACCTACTCCCCCTAGCAAACATGCAGGCACAATCCAATCCTGAAACCCCTCTTGAAGCAAATGAGAGGGCTCCAAGTAATAGGATAGTAGAGTTTCTCCTCAACACATGAGGGAGAGATCTAAACAAGGTTGGGACGTAACTACTCCCAAAATATCAAGATATTGCAAGCAAAAAAGTCCCCACTTCATCACAAAAAACCCATATGTCTCATCTCGTAAAAACTCCATCCCATCTTAGGCTACCAAGGCCCACTAGTGGGAGGGGCAAAGAGGCCTATCATTGATTTTTTGCAAACCAATCATGAATTTGAATCTGTTCATTTTTGTTCCATCCAATGACTTTGTGAGTATATCTGCACATTGTAAATGAGTTGATACATAAGATAGTTGAATCCCTTTCTAAGAAATTTCTCCTTTACATAATGATAGTGCACTTCAATGTGCTTAGTCCTTGCAGTCAAATGAAGTGAACTAGTGTTGTCTCCAAAGATTATTGGAGTATAAGAGTGTATCTCCAAATCTGCATATAATTGCTTAAGACACATAGCTTCTTGGGTTGCATTTGCCAAAACTCTATATTCTGCTTCTGTGGAAGATAAAGCCACAGTTGATTGCTTCTTAGATGACCATGATATAAGCTTTGAACCTGCAAATGGTAGGTACCCTGAAGTGCTCCTCCTATCATCCTTGGAGCCAACCCAATCTGTGTCAGAATACATTTTTATATCTATGTCAAAAGTGAAGGGATAGAACAATCCTTCAATCATTGTACCCTTTAGATACTTAAGCACTATTTTTCTAGCTTCCATATGAGGCTTCCTTGGTGCATGCATAAACTGATTCAATGTTCTTACTCCATATGCAATGTCTACTCTTGTTAGAGTGGCATAATTGAGACTTCCCACAAGTTTTTGATAACATGTAACATCATCAAGTAGTTCTCCTGCATGGGAACTCAGCTTATTGTTGCATTCCATAGGAGTACCTGCAATTTTAGTGTTCTCCATCTTGAACTTTACCAACATATCATGTATATACTTCCTTTGAGTAATAAATATACCAAAATCTTTGTACGCAAGCTCTAAGCCAAGAAAGTAGGTTAATAAACCAAGATTACTGATTTTAAATTCTTTCATTAGTTGAGCCTTAACCTGCTTGATGCCATTATCATCATTCCCTGTAATGATGATGTCATCTACATAGACACATAAGTAGATAACTTTTGATCTGTTCTTCTTAACAAGTAAAGAAGAATTGGCCTTGCTAGCTACAAAGCCTTGGTCGTGCAAATAAGTAACATACCTATGGTTCCAAGCTCTAGGAGCTTGCTTGAGACCATAGAGTGCCCTCCTTAGCTTGCATACATAACCTGTTTTATCTTCATCTTCAAAACTTGGTGGTTGTGCCATATACACTTCTTTTGATATCCATCCATTTAAGAATGACTGATATAGATTCCAATTTTTAAAAGCAGCAACACTTACCAAAACCCTAATTGTTGGCATCTTTTCCACAGGTGAAAAGGTTTCTTCATAGTCTACTCCATGTGTTTGGGCAAATCCCTTTGCCACCAACCTTGCCTTGTACCTATTTATAGAACCATTTGAGTTCTTTTTCATTTTGTATGTCCACCTAGATCAAATTACCTTCATGCTTGGCTTCTTGGGAACTAGATCCCAAGTATGGTTTTCCTAAAGTGCTTCTACTTCTTCTTGCATGGCTTCTCTCCATTCTTTCTTCTTCCTAGCCTCTTCAAATGAAGTAGGCTCTTCTACCATAGAGTCTTTAGTGATATACACAAAATGCTTGGTGACTAATGATGTATCATAGCCATACCTTATAGGCCTTTTTCTTTCTCTTTGTGATCTTCTGAGTGCTTGATTTGAAGACTCTTGTATGTCTTCTAATTGCTTGAGTTTGATCTTGCCTCTTGACTTCCAATCCTTGAAGTCAATCTGCTCTTCATCCTCTAAGTTGATATCTTTTGGTAGTTGTTGATCTTCTTGTGTGAGGGTTGGAAAATCATTTTCCAAGTCATATGGTAACTTGAATTTCCTGAAATCATCTTCAAGCCATGAATTATTTTCATCAAACACTACATCCCTAATAACTATAAATGCTTTGTTAGTGGGATTGTACAACCTATAGCCCTTTTGGTTCTGATCATACCCAATGAATATACATTTTTCAGCTTTAGGGTCAAGCTTTCCTCTGATTTGTGAGGGGATGTGTGCATAAGCAATGTACCCAAATATTTTGCAATGGTTCAATGAGGGTCTCTTGCCATTCCATGCTTCATAGGGTGTCATACCATCCTATGATTTGGATGGGAGCCTATTGACCAAGTAGGTGGATGTAGAAACAGCCTCTGGCCATAGGTAATTAGGTATCTTCTTCTCATTCAACATAGACCTAGCAACTTCAACAAATAACCTATTCCTTCTCTCTGACACTCCATTCAATTCAGGAGTATATCTTGTTGTTACTTCCCTCTTTAAGCCTCTATCTTGTAGTGATGAATCAAATTCACGTGAGAAGTACTCATCAACTCCATTAGATCTAATCCTCTTCAAGATCCTTCTTGTTTGGTGTTCAAGTAGTGACAAATACTTTTTGAACCATGTAAATACCTCATCCTTATGCTTCATGAAATAAAGGATTGTCCATCTATTTTAATCATCAATAAATGAAACATAGTACCTTGAACATGAGATTAATGGATCTTTGCTAGGACCCCACACATCAATGTGTACAAGCTCCAAATAGTCTTCATGAATGTATCCCTTCCTGTTGAATGGTTGCCTGTGAGCTTTGCCAAATTGGCATGCTCCAATCATATGTTGCTTGGTCACATTGGGAATGCCAAGCACACTTTGGTCCCTACATATTTGCTTTAGAGTTCTTTCTCCTAAGTGTCCTAGCCTTTTGTGCGATATTTCTAGCTCAGATAAGGTTTGATCTTTGTAATTGAATAGTGCTATGCTCCTTGTGTCTTCAATCTCAAATGTGAATAATCTACTAGACTTCTCACCTTTAGAAATCCTTTTGAAGCCTTGTTGAGGGTCTTCCACATATGCTCCATGCTTAGTGAATCTGACCTGTAAGCTTTTCTCAACAATCTTCCCAACACTAATTAGGTTTTTGGTTATAGTTGGCACATACAAAACTTTACTGAAAAGGTTCATGCTACCATAAGATGTTTTGACATTTCCAATTTGCTTGACTGAGTGTTTACTATCATCACCTATCTGTACTTCATGCTTCCCTTTGGGTTCTTCAAGGTCTGATAATAAAGTTACATTTCCAACCACATGATTGGAACAACCTGAATCAATGTAGAAAAGATGCTCATCATTTTTACCTTGCTTGGATGTCATGTTCATGATAAATAGTGAATCTTCTTGGTCTTCAGTATAGTTGTTGTAGTCCCTTCTTCCTCTGGAACCTCCTTGATAATTGTTGTTGTTGTAGCTTTGATTGTAGTTATGGCTGTAGTTGCCTCCACCATTGTTGTATCTAACTTTGGATTGTCCATAGTTACCTCTATGGAAACCTCTTCCCCTTTGATTCCTTGTATTCTTGAAGCATTGTTCTGTGGTGTGGTTGGTAAGACCACAAATGTTGCAAGGTGAATTGTTGTAGGATCTCCCCCTGCCTTGCTTTCCTCCTCTGCCCCTTCCTCTAGCACCTCTTCCTCTTGTTGCATAATTAGCTTGAGAGCTACTAGCCTCTTCTTCACTTTTCTTGTTTTTACCTTTATTCTTAGCTTTATTTTTATCTGTATAAAGGGCAGAAGATTGGTTACCTCTAGAGTTGTCACCATTCTTGTTGAGCTTTGTCTCATGGGTAAAGAGTTGCCCCATCAAGGTGTTAAGGTCAGGTATTTGCATATCCATGTAGAGGTCCATTGTTGTGGTGAAGGACTCCCACTTATCATCAGCTCTGATACCATGAATGATCTGCCTTACTATGTGTTCTTCTTCTATCTCCTCTCCAATTCTTGCAAGCTAATCAACCACATCTTTTATCTTGGTTACATAATCATCCACTCCTTGCTTTGGTTGTTTCTTTAGAATTGTAAATTCCATCCATAACTGATTCTTCCTAGCTCTTGTATTTGATGAGAAATATGATGAGAGTACTTCCCAAGTCTCTTTGGAGGCCTTGCAATTCCTAATATGTGGCAACAAGAAATGAGAAAATTGAGTTTAGTAGATAAGACTTGGCAAGAGCATCCTTTGCACACCATGTGGTCAACCTTTCTTGCTCTTCCCTTGTAGATTGATGCTTGCTCCTGAAAATTGGCATTTCTTCATCTCTTGAGATGTATCCATATAGACTTCTCCCTTGAAGGTAGGCTTGCATCCTTAGTGACCATGCTCAATAGCTGTTTCTATCCAATCTATCAATGAAGGATGGAAATCCATCTCCCATCTTGCTTGTTGTTGTTCGAATACCACTGTTAGAAGAGATGGTCGATAGACTTCAAGAGATGAAGTCGTGTTGCTTGATCCTGTTTCACACCTGCTAAGAATGATTATTAGAGAGTCTAATGAGCCTCTTTATCTAGCTAATGATCACAAATAATCATATATGTTGCTTAGAACATGATCCACCAATCAGTGGATCAAAACAAATAGGTTGGAGTTGATCCAAGAACAAAAAACTTGCTAATTTTATTCCTACACCTATTCAATGTTTTGAACAGTTCTCTCAGCAAAGCAGCAATTGGATTAATTCCTTTTGAGAAACTCTAATTAGCTTAGTAAGCTATCAATAATGAGTGATTTCATAAAAAAATGATGGACGTCACACAGAGAAAGATCTTTAGCAAATTATAAGATCATCCTGACAATTTTGAGGTTCAATAGTCAATAGACCAGTGAGCAAAGATAAGTTAATATCTTGCAATCCTAAGAGACTATGCTCTACTTCTTAACCAACATCAACTAATCGATTTTCCCAAATATAGGACTACCATGTCCTATTGGGATTTAGATTCTACGATAGAATGTAGGAAAGAACTGTATTCTTCATTGTTTGATCTTTATCAAAGGATGAATGAATTCTCTTAAAATAAAGTTTTTCAGTTTTAAACTCAAGTTTATTCTAAAATTAAAGGGGTTTTATATACAACATCCATCTTTGATGTTTAATTTGGTTACCCATTGCATCCAACTTAACTTGATCTAGGAATGGCTTTGAAGACTCCTTCCGAGTCAAATGGAAGGTCTGGAAAAATTGAGAAGGAAGATTAAAAAATCTATGTAATTGATTCAACTTGTAAGACACTAAAGTGAGTTGAGTCAAACAAACTTAAGGATTTGTTTTATTCAATGAATTGAAATACTATTTCTATCTTTATGAGATTAAACCTGAATTCCCAAAACAATTCTTTGGGTAAAGTTAAACCATCATACATCCACCAATCTCATGGTATAAAACATCTGTGTCTCGAGGCACTTAGCTTTGATGACGCTTAACTTTTGTTCTGAAACCATGATTCAATTATCTTGATTACAAATTTAATCCTTTTTGTGAATCTCTTGAGAATCCTATATACTAGAATACCAATCTAGTATACATCTCTTGATTCATAAGATTGACTACCTCCTTGTACTATCAACGAGGATCTTTGGGTTGAATTATTCTAACTTCAATTATGTGGACTACTATGTCAATCCTTTTCATTGTTTCTTGACACACGTTTATACTAAAAGGCATAAATTTGAGTCAAGTTATTGATTCACTTAGTCATATTGTCAACTAAGTGATTTATCCTAGATTGATTTAGTTGAACTTATGTTTCCTAAAAGGATCTTTCCATGTTCTCTCTTGAAAACTCCATGTAGCATTTCTGATGAAGAACTACAAAATACTTATTCGAAAGTCACATAACTTAGATGAAACTATACTATTCTTAACAAAAACCTTTATGAGGATCCTAGAAAATGCTTTCAACTTCATGATCTTCAAATGTTCCTATTGCTTGATACTTGAAGTGCTTCTTGGTCATATTCTTGAACATCATATCCTTCACCTTTATCTATGAAGTTTTAAATCCTTATTAGAATTGAATCTCACTTCAATGAATGATCCCAACACTAAAAGGTACTTATCATCTCATGGCTTGATGTCCCATGCCATCATTCCTAGATTAATGTGAATATAAAGTATAGTGTCCTATACCATGATACTTTATATCCAACACTCATGTGTGGAAAATATTTTCTTAAAGTCCAAAAGCTTAATCTAACTATTGGGTACCCTTTACTCAAATTCATTTTGAATTCAAGGGGTTATCTCTATGTTTTCATCTTACTAAGGTTTCTAGAACTTACAACACATGATCACTCTATGATCTTAATTATCCCAAGCTTATATTTCGAAGCTCTAGATGCTTTGATTGAATAAACATCTATCCATCATTTTGAATGTTTTGGGTGTAATTACAAGTATATTGAATTATGTTGGAGATCAAGTTAGTTATTTCTCAACTAACTTGTAGTGATAAGAGTTTATTCTTGTCTTTAGATTCCCTTCTTTATATGAAGCTTTCAACTGTTACCCTAGGATTTTTTTAGGAATATCTCTCTTGCTTAAGTCCAAGTATCTACGAATGCTTGGATTTATCTTGAAATCCCCTACAAGATAGGTGAATACAGGTTTCACCTTCCAAAGACTTAAGTACCATTAGTGACAACTGTTTATCAAGAGGTAACAAATATTATGCCCTATACATAGATAAAGGAAAGTCTAAAGATAAAGGGAAGAACAAGAAAGTAGAGGTTGAAGGTCCTACTTCTCAAGCTAACTATGCAAGGAGAGGAAGGAACTCAAGAGGTAGGAGCAGAGGAGGTAAGCAAGGTAGGGGGAGACCTTTCAACTCTTCCCCATGCAACATATGTGGATTGTCTAATCACACTACAGATGAGTGCTATATGAACTTCAAGAATCAAAGAGGAAAAGGATATCAAAGAGGTGGCTATACACAATCAAGAGCAAGGGTCAACCATAATCAAGGCTACAACCATGGCTACAACAACAACGACAACAATTACAATAACAACTATTAAGGAGGATACAAATCAAGAAAGGAATACAACAATTACACAGAGGATCAAGAGGATTCTCTTCTCATTATGAATATGCCATCAAAACAAGGTATGAATGATGCGCACCTCTTCTATATTGACTTAGGTTGTTCAAACCATGTAGCAAGCATGTTGATATATTTAGGTAGTGATGTGTGTGAACACTCTAGGACCGCCGGGGCATTTTTTTCCCTCTTTAGGAGGTTTTTTCCCCCCGGCTTGTATATACGCCTATTGCCCTAATGGGTTACTTATCTTTGTACATTCTCTAGTAATACATTCAGTCTTGTGTGTTGTGCTCCAAGCTTCTTCTTCTTCCTTGTGCTGTTCGCGTGCTTCCGCAGACGTCTAACTCCAACAATTGGTATCAGAGCAGGTCGTTGCTTCTTCTAGGGCGCCGTCGACACTCCTCCGTTTGCAGTCTCAGATTCGCACAAAATTTGGTGAGCATACTCAGGGTGTTTCTGAGATCAAAACCGCTTCGCTTTGTGGTGCCGAAATCGTGATATGAGCTCGTTTCGGCCTCCGAACGCACTATCGCAGTGCTTGTGTAGGCTATTTCGTCCTTTTGTGCCAAAGGTATATACCAGTTTCTGTTCGCCAGTTTAAGCGTCTCGAAGTCTGCTACAGGTCTAGCAGAACTCGTCTGGGCAGTTCTGTTCAACTTTTTGAGATACAGGCAATTTTCTGCATCAAGGTATTTTAGTCACCGGCCATGGCTGAAAGCAGTGATGTATTCCGTATATTGGCTGTTGAGGATAAGTTGGATGGTACCAACTACCCATTATGGGCTTATATGATGTGACATGTACTGGTTGCAAAAGGATTGTGGAACATTGTGCAGGGTGTTGAAAGACGTCCTGTTACACCTGTAACGACAAGTACTGCAAATATAGGTGTTGGAGCTGATGAAGATGGTGTCGAAGATGATATTCCGTTGATTCCTGTTCGTGCTGCTGTTTCTGTTGCACCTACTGCAGAGCAGATTCGTTGGGATGGCAGAGATGCCCAGGCACATGCATTGATAGCTTTGTCTGTCAAACGTGCCATTATTCCTCACATTCGCTCTTGCAGAACAGCAAAGGATGCTTGGGATACACTTACCACTTTGTACCAGGCTAGGAATGAGGCTCGTGTTGCTTACCTCCGAAAACAGTTGGAGAGTGAGCACATGAATGAAGGTGATTCGATGGACAGTTTTCTTACAAAGATCAAAGACCTGAAGGAACAATTGATTTCTACTGATGAGGTTATACCAGATAGCTCACTTGTGCAGACCGTTCTGAATGGCCTTCCTGATTCATATCAGAGTTTGGCCTCTACTCTTCGATTGATGATGAAAGGAAATCCAAATGCCTTGTCATTTGAGGAATTAGTCTTTGTTCTGTTGCAGGAAGATCAGTCCAGGCAGAACAGGTCCATTATGCGTGTTGCAGATCAAGCTTTCCTGGCTAGTTAGAAGGGCAAAGGAAAATGGAGCTCTTCTACTAGTAAGCAGAAATCTGCAAATGTTGCACAATCGAAGAACCAGGATAAAGATGAGAAGAAATCAGAAAAGCAGAAATTGTTCTGCAAGTACTGTAAAGGAAATTATCATATTATAAAGAACTGTCCAAAACTGGCTGCTAAAGAGGCAAAGAAGAAAGAGGCTGGAATGGTTGTTGCAGAGGCCTCTACACCAAAAACAGAGTCTGCAAATCTTGTGCAGGAAGAAGAATGGGCGTTTACTACTGTCTGCAGTTTTGACCCATCTTCTCATGATCAGTGCATGTCTGCAGTAGACTCAGATGTTTGGTACTTTGACAGTGGGGCGACCAAACATATTACCTCGCAGCACAGTTTCTTCTCTTCACTCGAGCCTGCCCCTACAGGGAATACTGTCACATGCGCCAATAACTCCTCTTATCCTGTTATGGGAGTTGGTAAGATCATTCTGACTACTGCTGATGGTAGTTCTTTCACTTTGTCAGATGCTTTATTTGTGCTAGGGATAAAAAAGAACCTGTTATTAGTTTCTGCATTAGCCAAGATTGGCTTGGTTGTGAAATTCGTTGATGATAGGTGTACAATCCATGATCTCTCAAATGGCGATGTGATTATTGCTTCTGGCATTTTATATCGTGGGCTGTATAAGCTCATAGACTATGAAAGATCTGTGAATGATTCGGCATGTGCAGTTCATGATTCTCAGGCTATGTCAGATGCAAAGCTTTGGCATGCACGCTTTGGTCAACTGAATTTTGCTAGTTTGTTACGCCTGCAGAAATCTGAAATGGTGTCCTCTTTGCCCAAACTTGAGGCACCTAGAAAACATGTTTGTGAAGGCTGTATTTTGGGCAAAATGCAGCGTTCTTCCTTTCCAAAAGATGGTTCAGTTCGGGCTATGCAGAAATTGCAGCTTGTACATAGTGATGTCTGTGGTCCTATGCAGACACCCTCTTTTGGAAATTACCTTTACTTCGTGACTTTCATTGATGATTTTTCCAGGCATGCATGGGTATATCCACTCAAAGCAAAGTCCGAAGTGTTCATGTGCTTCAAACAGTTTTTGGTTTTGGCTGAAAATCTGTCAACATGTAAAATGGGCACCCTCCGTTCTGATCGAGGGGGGGAATATATGTCTTCAGATTTTAATGCATTTCTGGCTGAACGTGGGATAAAACACCAGTGTACATTGCCGTATACACCTCAACAGAATGGAGTTGCTGAACGAAAGAACAGGTCACTCATGGAGATGGCGAGGTGCATGGTCAAAAGTCAGGCTTTACCACATAGTTTCTGGCTTGAGGCTGTCATGTGTGCAGCATATGTACTGAACAGGTGTCCCACCAAAGCGTTGTAGTCTATCACTCCATATGAGGCTTGGCATGACCGCAAGCCATCTGTTGCTCATCTGCGTGTTTTTGGTTGTTTGGCATATGCATTAGTGCCTGAACAACATCGCAGAAAATTGGATGATAAGGCAGTAAAATGTATTTTTGTTGGGTACAGTTCTGAAAGTAAAGGCTATCGTCTGTATCATCCACAGACTAAACGCATTCTGGTTAGCCGTGATGTTGTCTTTGTGGAAGATGCTATTCAGCCATTGCTTTCATGTACTAAGGAGACATCTGTTAGCTCCAAAGACATGTATGATACTTTGATGCCTCTTTTTACAGGTGGACAGGCTAGCGCTGGTCCTAATGAGGCAACTTCTCAGCCTTTGCAGGTTTCATATGATGATGCAGATCATTCCATTTCTGATGCAGATTTACATGATGCACTTGTTGATGAGAGAGCTGATATTGAACAGGCAAAAACTATGCCAAAATAGCTGGTGCAGGCTTTGCGTGACAGCAAATTAGATGCACCTTTGTCATATCGTACTCGTTCAGGCTCTCATAGTACCTCCTTTGCATCAGATTGCTATGCTATGGCTGCATCTAGTCTCTGTGATGAGAATGAGCCTGTTTCTTTTGATGAAGCACAAAATTCAGAAAATTGGATGGCTGCTATAATGAAGAATGGTACATGGTCTTTATGTGACTTGCCTCCTGGCAAGAAGGCCATTGGCACTAAGTGGGTATACAAGCTGAAGCGTAAACCTGATGGTACAGTTGACAGGTATAAGGCTAGGCTTGTTGCAAAGGGTTATGCGCAGGAAAGAGGCATTGATTTTGATGAGACCTTTGCACCTACATGCCGTATGACTACTGTTTGGAGCATTTGTGCACTTGCAGCCCATCATGGTTGGAATGTACATCAGTTGGACATTAAAACAGCATTTCTGAATGGTGACTTGCATGAAGAAGTGTATGTTTTTCAGCCCCGTGGCTTTGTGCAAAAAGGGCATGAAAACCAGGTGTGCAGGTTAAAGAAGGCGTTATATGGTTTAAAGCAAGCACCACGTGCTTGGTATGAGAAAATACATGCCTATCTGATTGCACATGGTTTTGAGAATAGTCCAACTGAAAGCACCTTATATGTTAAGCATGCTAATGATGTGCTTCTGATCATTGTTGTCTATGTAGACGACATGCTGCTCACTGGTCCTCTTGAGAAGCATATTGCTGATTTCAAGGCTGATTTGCATGCCTCATTTGAGATGTCTGATTTGGGGCATTTGCATCACTATTTGGGCATTCAATTTATGCAAGTTGATGGTGGAATGGCTTTGTGTCAAACGAAATATATTGACACATTATTGCAGCGTTTTGGCCTTGAAGACTGTAAGCCTATTGCCACTCTTATGGAGACAGGTTTACGATTGAGTCTTCATGATGCTGGAGATGCATTTGATGCTGTTCTCTATCAGCAGGCTATTGGATGCTTGATTTACTTATGCATTACTCGGCCAGATATTCAGTTTGTTGTCTCACAGATGAGCAGGTTTATGCATTGCCTAGGAGTCACACATTGGAAAGCGGTTAAGCGCATCTTTCGCTACTTGAGTGGTACTCGGCTACTTGGGTTGTTTTATCCCAAGGGGGGATCACTACCGCCAGATTTGCATGCTTTTTCTGACTCAGATTGGGCTGGTTGCTATGACACTCGTGTGTCCACCAGTGGTTTTTGCTTCATGCTTAGTAGCTCATGTATATCTTGGTTGAGCAAGAAGCAGCCTACTGTGGCCACTTCCAGTTGTGAGGCTGAGTATAGGGAAGCTTTCACAGCGACTGTTGAGTGTGTGTGGCTCAGACGCCTTATGGCTGATTTGGGTGTTGGCCAGTCTTCTGCCACCACCATCTTCACTGGCAGTTAGAGCGCATTGGCAGTTGCGAGGAACCCTGTGTTCCATGCTCGCACTAAGCACATTGAGGTGCATTATCACTATGTCAGGGAGAGGTTCTCTGCTGGGGAGATCAGCTTGGCATATGTGCCCACGCAGGAGAACATTGCAGACCTTTTCACGAAGGCTCTGCCTAGGGAGAAGTTTGAAGCTTTCCGCAAAGCTTTGGGCTTACTTCCTTTTGTGGAGTGATTTCCACATAGCTCGGCACTTCCTTATACATGAGTGCCAGCTCCTTGTTCACCGCATCACTCCCAGGGGGGATTTGTTGATATATTTAGGTAGTGATGTGTGTGAACACTCTAGGACCGCCGGGGCATTTTTTTCCCTCTTTAGGAGGTTTTTTTCCCTCGGCTTGTATATACGCCTATTGCCCTAATGGGCTACTTATCTTTGTACATTCTCTAGTAATACATTCAGTCTTGTGTGTTGTGCTCCAAGCTTCTTCTTCTTCCTTGTGCTGTTCGCGTGCTTCCGCAGACGTCTAACTCCAACAAGGCAATGTAGCTCTTCTTTCTGATCTTGAGGAGCCCAAGGGAAAGCACCAAGTACAACTAGGTGATGACACCAAGCATTTAGTGGTCAAGGTAGGAAATGTCAAAACTTCTGATGGAAATAGAAATTTGTTGAGCAGGGTTCTCTACTGTACCTACAATCACCAAAAATTTGATGAGTGTTGGACAGATAGTGGAAAAAGGTTTGTAGGTTAGGTTCAACAAATATGGAGCCATTGTGGAGGACCCCCAACATGGATTCAAGAGATTTTCCAAGGGAGAAAAAACAGGTAGACTATTTACATTTGAACTTGAGGACATTAGAAACATTGCACTTTATAATTACAAAGATCAAACATTGTCAGAGCTTCAGATTTGGCATAAAAGGTTAGGGCATATTGGTGAGAGAACCTTGAAGTAAACATGTAGAGATCAATATGTGCTTGGGATACCTAATGTATCCAAGCAACACATGATTTATAAATGTGGTGCATGTCCTTCTCAAAGAAAGGTTACATGCATGAGGATTACTTGGAACTTGTCCATATAGATGTGTGGGGACCAAGCAAGGACTCTTCGATTTCATTCTCAAGGTACTATGTGTTTTTCGTTGATTATTTTATTAGGTGGACTATCTTGTACTTTATGAAACATAAAGATGAAGTGTTCAGTTGCTTTAAGAAGAATCTTGCACTTGTGGAAAACCAAAAAGGAAGAAGTCTAAAGAGACTAAGGTCAGATGGAGGAGGTGAGTACTTCTCCAATGAATTTGATGCATTCTTGCAAGACAGAGGTATCTAAAGGGAGATTACTGCAAGGTATACCCCTGAGCAAAATGGGGTAGTAGAGAGGAGAAATAGGTTGATTGTAGAAACAGCTAGATCAATGCTTAATGAAAAGAGGAATTATTTATGGGCACAGAGTGTATCTACTGCCACCTATCTTATTAATAGGTTGCCATCCAAATCACTTGATGGGATGACCCCATATGAATCATGGCATGGTAGAAGGCCATCACTTGATCATTGTAGAATCTTTGGATGTGTTGCTTATGTGCATGTTCCATCTCAAATCAGAGGTAAGCTAGACCCTAAGGCAAAAAAGTGCATCTTCATAGGGTATGATTTAAATCAGAATGGATAGAGGTTTTATAATCCATCCAACAAAGGATTTATGGTCAATAGAGATGTTGTGCTTGATGTGAATGATTCTTGGTTTGAAAGTGAATGCAGGAAGGTTAAGTTGCCATATGACTTGGAAGAGGAATTTCCAAGCCTCATCAAGGAGGAGCCAAGCCACATTGAAGACATCAAATCAGATTATGAGGAAAACATTAACTTGGAGGAGTTCAAGGCATGGAAATCAAAGGACAAGGCTAAGACGAAGAGGTTGGAATACTTACCTGAATCATCCAACCAAGCTCTAAGGAGATCACAAAGGGAGATCAAGAAGCCAATTAGATATGGGTATGACACTTCATTACTTACTAAGCATTCCATTTATCTTGCTAAGGATTTATCACTTGAAGAACCTACTTCATATGAAGAGGCAAAGACCAAGGGAGAATGGAAGGAAGCTATGGATGAAGAAATAGAAGCATTCCAAGAGAATGATACTTGGGAGCTAGTACCAAGGAAGGCATCAATGAAGGTAATTGGTTCTAGATGGATTTACAAAATCAAGAGAAACTCAGATGGATCCATAAACAGGTAAAAAGCTAGACTTGTGGCTAAGGGTTTTGCACAAACCCAAGGAGTTGATTATGAGGAAACATTCTCACCTGTGGCTAAAATGCCAACCATTAGAGTATTGGTAAGTGTGGCTACATCTAGGAATTGGAATATGTATCAATTGGATGTGAAAAATGTTTTTCTCAATGGCTAGATTTTAGAGGAGGTTTACATGGCTCAACGTCCTGGGTATGAAGACCCAAGCAAGGTAAATTATGTGTGCAAATTGAACAAATCTATTTATGGTTTGAAGCAGGCACCTAGGCCATGGAATCATAGGTTAACTACCTATCTTCAAGATCAAGGATTCATCATGAGCAAGGTAGATTCTTCTCAGTTTGTTAAGAGAAGCAACTCAAAATTAATATATTTATGTGTGTATGTTGATGACATCATTCTTACAGGAAGTGATGCCAATGGCATCAAACACATCAAGAACCAAATGATGCACACACATTGATCAGAGAAGAAAGCTCGGCATAGATAACAATAAGCACAATTTGAAACAAACACTTAGAATTGTATTTCTATTAAATTGCTTTTTCAATTCAAGATATTGTTTACAAAAATAAAAATCTTGTACAATAGACGATGATCATACGTTTCCTCCGCTTTATGCATAATATCATCTTCCTGAGCTTTAGAAGTCATAGCTTGTTTTTCTTGCTCCAATATTGGCTCTTCAAGGTCATCCATATCTCCAGGTTCATCTGCAAGTGGTGGAATAGGCTCCCTTGAAGCAGCTTGGAATCTTTATGTATCTGCTATGTGCTTCCTTCCTACCCCTTGGTCCTCATTTGGGCATTCATTCAACCCATGTATCCTCATTCTTGTGAAGCTCACTTGACCTTTATCTTTCTCTACAGCTATGCAATGCCCTAACATCTATAATGAACAAGCAAGAGTCGTTCCTAAAAGAAAGCAAAACAATTAGAGGCACATCACGATACATGGTAAATGAGATCCATTACAACTACAATTACCTATGCTAGAGAAAAGGTGTAGGACCTAGTCTTCATCAATGGAAAACAACTTAATAAGTCGCATAATCAATTTTTTGTGGCTTTTGATATGGATTAACCAATGTCTTGTCCCTAGCCATATGATGAAGTTTCTTTGTAACTGCAGGGAACATGAGTACATCGGAGATTCAATTCTCATTGCCATGTTCCCTGAGCCTTCATTTGCTTACTTCATCATAATGCCTGACTGTAATGCATTCAGTCGAAGTCAGAAACCTATGTAAAGGAGTATGAATCACATTTTTCTTTACCCTACCAAAGAAAACCATAAGTAAAGTAGAGTTCATCATGCATAAATCAGTGACCAAAATGAAGATAGATTACCATGTAAGACACTCTATAGCATGACATCTTCACTTCAAAGCAGTTGATACAAAAAAGGATAGGTCACTACAATGGAAAATAACAATCCTCCATAAAGGTGAAATAGTCAAGCTTGCAGAATCTGTAACCATCTTGCGAATCTGTGGGTGCTTGAATGACTCTTCATCATTAACAGAGCCCATCATCCTAAACCCGTAGGGTATATCTGCTATTACAAGGGAGTGATGTTTTCTAGGTACAACAGTACACATATTATTTACATCATTGCAATATACATTGTAATATATAGGTCTAGGGGGGTCTAGAGGGTTCAAGAAACACTTCAAATGTTACTCATCATCAAAATCAATTTCCTTAGCTTTCAACCTAGACTTCTCATGCCTTGCCCTTTGAATATGAGCCAGGAATGCAAGTGGGAAATCATCATTTAGATCTGCAGACTTTGACTTTTTAGGCTTCTACAAAAATAAGAGAAGAAGAATAATTATTGGCACACATATGGTGATTTGATGCTTGGCATTGACCTATGCCAAGAGGTTGATGCTTGGCATCAATTCACTGCTAATAGCCGATGCCTGGCATCGACTTCTGGCAAGAAGTTGATGTTTGGCATCGATTCTCTGCTGAAAGTCGATGCCTGGCATCGACTTCCTGTTCACAAGTTCATGCTAGGCATCACATCTCTACTAACATTCGATGCCTAGCATCGAATTCTTGCTAGAGCTCGATGCCAGGCATTGAATTTGAAGAGAGAGTTGATGCTAGGCATCGACATTCAGTAGAGAACGCGATGTCAAGCATCACCATTTAGTAGAGAATCGATGCCAGACATTGACTTCTTGCCAAAATTCGATGCCAAGCATTGACATTCAGCAAAGAATCGATGCCAGGCATTGACTTGCCAAGACTCAATGCAAGGCATCGACTATCTCAACACAAAGTGGAGTTTGCAGCACCTACCCAGTCACAGAACAATATAAAGTATTTTGACAATGTTTTGTATGATGAGGTGGTTGGATACTCTACTTGGACTTCACTCCAGGAGAAGCATCCGAGCCTCTTCATAATTACCTCTTGAATCTTCATATAGAATTTGTGAGTGCATTGCCATGGATAAAAGCCACTGAGCTCAGAAACAAGAAACATAGACCAAAGAAGCTTTTAGAAAATCCTACTTACTTATTGACCTCAATGAACATCTCTTCAAGACTTAAATCCTTAGAAATTACTCTCGATAAAGTTGATATTATCAAAGTATCATCCTTGATCCCTTGGAGGGCTCTCCATGGTGTCAGCTTCATATCCTTAACAACCTCTTCAATGCAAAGGTCAAGCTTCTTTTCTTTTCCCTTTACATCCAACTAAAGATCTGGCCTTGCTTTCCTCTGTTTTGGCCCTTAACCTCCTTATTTTCCCACATTGTAAAAATCTTGCCTTGGGGATCCCATTTCACCTATTCTGAATGCCAGTTGAAACCAACGGTCAAATTTTCGCAAGGCATCTGATTTGAGGTTCTCATCCACAGCAATCCCCACCTCAACAAGACATTGCTTTCTTAGATTAGGTTGTACTCTCCCAACATCTTTCCTTAGAGAATCTTCATACTCATGGTGGAAGAAGCGAATCCGCTCAATGGATGACATTTTTTGCCTATAGTCATTGTCGTTATTATGGTCCAAGCAAAGAGCTAGGCCTCTTCAATAGTAAGTCATGCATATATCTGGCACTCTCCATACCTAAAGATGAATGTTGTGGGGTGCTCCTTCACTAGCTATCTACGTGCCTCTGCATAGTGTGATTCACCAATCACATAGTATGTGTAATCCTTAAAAAAACATCATTGAAATCATCTACAGAGCTACATTCATTTGGGTCCACCATTACCAGAAAAGGAACTATAATTGGATGAGGATTGATCTTCATCTTTTTCTTTAGCTTTTGCACATGCAGATTATGTGGCTTCCTTATCTCAAGGGGCCCCCTCCTTGTGACTGGATCAATGGGTGGTCTGTGGATAATTTTAATGGGTAGGTGGAAAAGCTATCCTTTTCTAACAAGTTTTCTCTTGGCAATATCCTCCCTCATCCCATTCTATTCAGTATCCAAGATCCCTGATGCAAGTTCTCCACTAGGTCCAATGATAACATCCTCTGAGTCAGAACTTGTCTTAGAGGATGCTTTATCTGTGGTTTTCTTCAACTTTTTTAGTGGTTTCTTCTATACAAACTGCTTACCCTTTGCTTCTATAGGAGTTGTATTCTTTTGTTGTGTTGGCATTATGTTCCCTTAGATCCAAAGCATTAAATCCATGATAAAATTCTCAGAGTCCCTTCAAATATCTACAAGCTTCTTTGCCACACAACTCTTTGGGCACAAAAGCTCCATTTTGCAGATAACATTCCTTAAGCCTTTAGACGTCTCCACTAGAAAAAGAAGGTTGTCTGAATCCTCATCCTCATAATCTACTTTGAACACCAAGCCATCATGAAAAGCCTCTATGGTCATGAGTTTTCCCCTCCCATAGCCTCCTGCAAGTACCAAAAGAGTAGTGTTCTTCTCTTCAATGTACTTTTGACACCACTCTAGAGCTGTCATGTCCCACAATGGTCGATCTTTCTTGTTAACCTCAATTTCCTTCAACCTTTCCTTCCTCATTGGATCCTCATCAATAGGTTTTATGCTGCTATGCCCACCCGATGAAATGCGAATTGGGTTGCTTGCCCTCTCAGAGAATAATGAAGCAATGCTTTTCTTTCCTTTCATGGGGTGACCCATACTCCTCTCATGAGTTTGTTCTCTTGTGCTCACAGTCACCCTAAGCTTCTTGACACTCTTGTCCACTCTTCCCATAGTTTCCCAGAAATGTGCAAAAATTTAGTTGTATCTCTGTGAATGTGGACTCTCAATTGTAGGTCGATGCCATGCATCGCCTTTAAGGTGCAAGTCAATGTGTGGCATTGACCTTGATGATACAAGTCGATGCTTGGCATCGACTTGTAGCCCAAATTCGATGCTTGGCATCGACCTATAGCCTAAAGTCGATGCCTTGCATTGACCTGCTACCCAAAGTCGATGTCTTGCATCGACCTAGAACCCAAAGTTGACGCCTGACATCGACTTGCACCTGAAATTTGATGCCTGGCATTGACTTGTAGCTATAAGTCGATGCCTAGCATCAACTTGTAGGTCAAAGTCGATGTCTAGCATCGACTTGTAGCTGAAAATCGATGCTTTCATCTACAACACAATGCCAGGCATCGACTTGTGGCTACAAATCAATGTCTGGCATCGACTTGGAGATATCACGAGAGCTCATGAAAATCCCCTACAAGTTGATGCCAAGCATTGACTTGCACCTCTTTGTGGATGCTTGGCATCAAGTTGGAGGCGAAAGTCGATGCTTGCAATCGACTTTCATAGACAACTCGATGCTAGGCATCGACTTGCTGAGGCGAAAGTCGATGCTTGCAATCGACTTTCATAGACAACTTGATGCTAGGCATCGACTTGCACCTGCAAGTTGATGCTTGGCATCAACTTATCTATCAAAGTTGATGCCACACATTGGCACCCCCTAATCGATACCAACATTGATTTGCACCTGGATGTTGATGCCAGGCATCAACTTGCACCCCCAAGACGATGCGAGGCATCGAGGTCACGGTGCAAGTCGATGCCAGGCATCGATTTCGATAAACAACTCGATGCCAGGCATCCACTTGTAGGTGCAAGTCGATGCGTGACATCGAGTTCTCTATGAAAATCCATGCCATGCATCGACTTTTGCCTCTAACTCGATGCCAGACATCGACTTGCAACTCCAGGTCGATGCCTGGCATCAACTTGTAGGTAGAAAAATAGAATAATTTGCATGTAATAAAATTTTAGAGCCAAAAATACAAGAATTTTCTAAAATAGTTAAAGGGAATATTTTTGGAATCTTTTAAGAAGCAAGAATTTTGAGTACCTTTGAGGATTCTTGCTAGCACTCTTCTTCTCCATTTGCTTGTCTCTGCTTGTTTTCTAGGCTTTGTGTCTTTAGCTCTTAGATCTTTGTTGCTCTTTCTTGGTGCACGAATTTTAGAAATGAGACTGATGTCCTCCTCCACTATTTATGGGCACTTGCATGGCTTGAACTAGCAATTGACTAGATGTAACTGAATCAGACTAAGCCCTAACTAGATTAACCAAGTGGATTGAGTAGTTGAACCAAGAATCACCAGGTATGCCAATTTAGGGTCTTTTAAGAGAGGTTATTCCAATTTAAGAAGCAATAGGTATGCCAATTTAGGGTCTGATAAGAGAGTTAGTCCACCTTTTGTTATTTAGTGTAATTTGCCTTTGAAATTGGGAATATTGTAACTATTGGAAGGAATAAAAGAAATAGATATTTTAACTTTTGACAAGAAAAGGTGAAAAACTGATATAGAGTTGCAATATATATGATAGGTTGTTGAAATTGATCACAAAAATAACTAAGAAGGAGTTTCAAATCCACAATTGGCTATGATAAATAATCAATAATCCACAAATTGACTATAAAAGAGTTTCAAATCCTCCCTTGGACAATCAATAAAGCAACAACCTAAATGAATATTGATAATCTGACAATTAAAGGAATATGAAGCTAGATGAAAAACATCACAAAATAGTTTTTTTTTCCTGCTAAACACTTCAAATGTTTCTTTGTTATCAACTCAAACATCTTGAGTAGATAGTAATTCATCATTGTTACCTAGAAATCATGGTGTAAAAACAAAATGAGGAAATACATTAAATTATTTGAGGCCACATGAAATAATGGCCCAAAATAAATGAAAACGTTAGTTGTGTCTCTCAAGGAATTTAATTTTTCACTGTCATCAAATATTTTCTTTCTGCTCACCAATTTTAAGACATGAGGAGTGGGTTCTCTTTTCTCCATATTCTTTCCTCCTTTCTTCTTTTAAGAGATCAACATACCACACTTTATTGTTGGGAAAGATGGATGGACACTCCAAGAGATTGAGTAGGTACTGCCAAAACCTGCTTTGTACTAGCCCTTTGATGCTTCAGAGTTGATAAGTGGACCTCCTTAGATTTCCAATGACACCATAAATTGGCCTATGTAGTTTGGAAATGATGTGTGTAAAGATTGAATCGAAACAGATAACTTTGGACTTCAATATCTCAAGAAAACCTTCTATTGTAGTCTTGATACCTACTGGGTTTTTTGCTCAGTATAACCAACACAGTAGGAATTGGAAAAATTCCTTTTAGGGGTATCTAATTAGCTTAGTAAGCTAGCTATTCCAAAGTGGAATGATGTAAAAAAATAAACTATGCTAAGAGAAATCAATTTAGCAAGTAAACCTTTACCCCCGATTTTTTAGGACTGTTGCAGTCAATGACCAGTGATCACCTCGACGACCATTTCTCTGAAATGGCTGAATAGAATCTTTTCAAATTTTGACAGCATGTAGAAAACTTTGAGTTAGTTCCAACAAGATTTAGAGCTTTGAAGTTGGTGGACAAATGACTGAGATATGCACTCCACAAGTTGACAGACTTTCAAGTACTATATCAGAGAACTCAGAAATGAACAATGAAGATATATGTATTAATGAACACTTGTATACAAATCCATTGGCATGAAGATCATTGCCTAATGGTGTAGATAGGTGTGGGCTAGAGTGTAGGCCTCACACACACTCAAAATTAACAGTAATGAGCTCGGGAATGATGAGTCTTACCCGTGACTTTTCCATGAACACTTTTATAGTGATTGAGTAAAAGTTTGAATTCAAATTCAAACTTTTGGCTCCCTATGATCAAGCTCCTATATCCTAGGAGATATTCCATCAATAAAATCTAACCATTTTTCCACGAATCCCTTTTGGTAGGTGTTTACAAATATTCCAAGTCAATTTGACTTTTACATAGAGGTAAAGTGGTAATTAACCACTAGCAATAGTTCCTATGCTTCTCCATATGTGTAAGTACTTCAATGTATCCATCAAGCCAAATGTGTAGGCTTGTGAATTACACCAACAGCTCCCCCTCAAGCCAAACATTTTGGCTTGGTCTTCATCTTCAATCTTCATGTATATCCTGCAATCCAATCATTGCTTTGAATCTGCAAAGTTTGGTTCCATCCAAAGCTTTAGCCAACAAATCTGCACATTGCATGTTGGTTGATACATAGGTTAGTTGAATGTCCTAGCTTAACAACTTCTCTCTCACATAATGGTAATGAACTTCTATATGTTTGGTCCTAGCATGATAGATAGGATTAGCTGCAAGGTGAAGTGAGCTTGTATTATCTCCAAAGATTATTGGTGGCCTAGTATATAAACCCAATTTCGTATACAAAAGCTTGATCCATATATCTTCTTGTGTGGCATTGGCTAGTCCTCTATACTCTGCTTCTGTAGAAGACAAAGCAACAGTAGGTTGCTTCTTTGAAGACCATGATATTGGCTTATCATCTGCAAATGAAATGTATCTAGAAGTGCTCCTCCTATCATCCTTGCATCCTGCCCAATCTGCATCTGAATAGATCTTGATATCAATGTCTGAAGTGTAAGGAAAATACAAACCATGATTTTGTGTACCCTTGAGATACTTCAAGATTCTCTTGGCAGCCTCTAAGTGAGGTATCCTTGGCTTGTGCATAAATTGACTTAGCACACCAACTCCATATGCAATGTCTATCCTAGTTAAGGTAGCATAGTTCAAGCTACCCACCATACTTTGATAACCTGTAATGTCATTAATTTCATCACCTTCATGGGCACTTAGTTTTAGGTTTACGTCCATTGGAGTACTTGCCACTTTGGCATCCTGCAAATGAAATTTCTTCAACATATCTTGTATGTACTTTTTCTGAGTAATGTATATTCCAGAGTTAGTATAAACTAACTCAAGCCCAAGAAAATACTTCAATAGACCAAGATCATTGATCTTGAATTCCTTCATCATTTGGCTCTTGATTTGTCTAATTCCATTGACATCATTACCTGTAAGTATTATGTCATCAACATAAACACATAGGTATATTACCTCTGAATTACTTCTCTTAATGAATAGAGAAGTGTCTGCCTTGCTCATGACAAAACCTTGGTCTTGAAGGTATGAAGTTAACCTATAATTCCATGCCCTAGGTGCCTGCTTCAATCCATGTAAAGCCTTTCTCAAATTGCAAACATATGTTACCTTTTTAGGGTCCTCATAGCCAGGAGGTTGTGACATATATACCTCCTCTGAAATCCATCCATTCAAGAAAGCATTTTTGACATCTAATTGGTACATATTCCAATTTTTTGATGCAACCACACTTGCCAACACACTGATGGTTGGCATCTTGGCCAAAGGAGAGAATGTCTCTTCATAGTCAATCCCTTGGGTTTGTGCAAAACCCTTGGCTACCAATCTGGCTTTATACCTGTTGATGGACCCATCATAATTTCTTTTAAGTTTATAGATCCATATGGATCCTATTACCTTCATGGAGTCCTTCTTTGGTACTAGTTCCCATGTGTCACTTTCCTTGAGTGCTTCAATCTCATCATCCATAGCTTCTTTCCATTCTGTCTTGGTTATGGCTTCTTCATATGATCCCGGTTCTTCAATTGACAAATCTTTGGCAAGATAAAGAGAGTGTTTAGTAACAAGACATGTATCATATCCATATCTGATAGGTTTTTTGCTTTCTCTTTGTGATCTTCTAATTGATTGAGTTGAAGATTCAAGTATATCTTCAAGCTTCTTCATCTTCATTTTGCCCTTGGACTTCCATGCCTTGAACTCTTCAAGGTTGATAGTGTCTTCATCTTTTGAATTTGAGTCTTCATTCTGAGTAGGTTCCTCCTTTGCAAGACTTGGAAACTCCTCTTCCAAGTCATAGGGTAGTTTAAACCTCCTGCATTCATTCTCATACCAAGAATCATTTTCATCAAAGACAACATCTCTACTAACCATGAATCCCTTATTGGAAGGGTTGTAAAACCTGTAAACTTTTTGATTCAGATCATATCCAATAAAGATGCACTTCTCAGCCTTAGGGTCTAGCTTACCTCTTATCTGAGAAGGAATGTGTACATATGCTACACATCCAAATATCCTGCAATGGTCTAGTGAGGGTCTCTTCACATGCAATGCTTCATAGGGTGTCATCCCATCAAGGGACTTAGATGGTAACCTGTTTATGAGATAAGTGGCAGTAGAAACACTCTCTGCCCATAGATAGTTAGGTAATCTTTTTTCATTCAACATAGACCTAGCTATCTCAACAATCAACCTATTTCTTCTCTCAGCTACCCCATTCTGTTCAGGAGTATACCTTGTGGTGATTTCTCTTTTAATACCTCTGTCCTGCAAGAAGTTTTCAAACTCATTGGAGAAGTACTCACCTCCTTCATCTAACCTTAGCCTCTTCAAATTCTTCCCTGTCTGATTTTCAACAAGTGCAAGATATTTTTTAAAGCAATTAAATACTTCATCCTTGTGCTTCATGAAGTACAATACAGTCCACCTGCTATAATCATCAATAAAAGATACATAGTACCTTGATCCTGAGATTGAGGGGTCTTTGCTCGGTTCCCATACATCTGTGTGTACAAGTTCTAGGTAGTCCTCATGCATGTAGCCTTTCCTTGAGAAGGGTAAACTGTGAGACTTCCCAAATTGACAAGCACTACATTTATATATCATGTATTGTTTGGAAACATTGGGTATTCCAATAACACATTGATCCCTGCATATCTGTTTTAAGGTTCTTTCTCCTACATGCCCTAATCTTTTGTGCCAAATCTCAAGCTCTGAAAGTGTTTGATCTTTATAACTGTATAGTGCAATATTCTTTGTGTCTTCTAGCTCAAAAGTGAAAAGTCTACCTGATTTTTCTCCTTTAGCAATCCTCTTGAACCCCTGCTTAGGATCCTCTACAAGTCCTCCAAATTGGTTGAATCTAACCTGCAACCCTTTCTCCACAATTTGTCCAACACTCATCAGATTTTTGGTAATGGTTGGTACATAGAGTACCCTACTCAACAAGTTCTGATTTCCATCACAAGTCTTAACATTTCCAACTTTAACTACTGAGTGCTTGGTGTCATCACCTGTTTGTACTTGGTGCTTACCTTTTGGTTCCTCAAGATCAGAGAGTAGTGGTACATTGCCAGCCACATGATTTGAGCATCCCGAGTCAATGTAGAATAGGTGGTCATCATTTGTACCTAGTTTTGAAGTCATGTTCATGATCAGAAGAGAGTCATCTTGCTCTTCTGTATAGTTGTTGTAGTCCTTTCTCGATTTGAATCCTCCTTGGTAGTTGCCATTGTAGTTGTTGTTGTAATTTTTGTTGTAGTTGTTGTTGTAGCCTTGGTGATGGTTGAATTTACCTCTTGACTGTGAGTATCCACCTCTTTGGTATGCTCTTCCTCTCTGATTATTGTAATTCCTGAAACACTCATCTGTAGTATGATTTGATAAACCACAAATGTTGCATGGTGAGGAGTTATAGGATCTCCCCCTACCTTGCTTACCTCCTCTGCCCCTTCCTCTTGATGATCTACCTCTCCCTGCATAGTTTGCTTGGGAGGTAGAGCCTTCATCTTCTACCTTCTTATTCTTGCCTTTATCTTTAGACTTTTTATCAGTATATAGAGTAGAGGAACTATTATCTTTGGATGTATCTCCATTCTTGTTGAGCTTGGCTTCATGAGTGAACAATTGTCCCATGAGAGTGGTAAGGTTTGGAATCTGCATGTCCATGTAAAGGTCCATGGCAGTGGTGAAACTTTCCCATTTGTCATCATCTTTGATCCCATTGATCACTTGCCTTACAATCTGCTCTTCTTCAATCTCTTCTCCTATGCTTGCTAACTGATCAGCTACATCTTTAATCTTGGTCAAGAACTCTGAAACAACTTGCTTAGGTTGCTTCCTTAATGTGGTGAATTCAATCCACAACTGATTTTTTCTAGCCCTTGTGTTGGAGGAGAAATAAGATGACAAGGTTTCCTAAGTCTCTTGGGATGTCTTACAATTTCTAATATGTGGAAAAAGAAAATCAGAGATGGAGTTGAGTAAATAAGACCTTGCTAATGCATCCTTAGCACGCCATGTGTTGAGCTTTTCATGTTCTTCCTTTGTTGGCAATCCTCTTGTTTTGAATGAGGGAAATTCCTCATCTCCTGAGATGTATCCATAGAGACTCCTTCCTTGTAGGTAGGTCTTCATCCTTAGAGACCACGCCTGATAGTTGTTCCTGTCCAATTTTTCAATAAATGAAGGAAAAGCATCTCCCATTTTACCTTAACTTGCTATGATAGCACAGTTGGGAAAGATGGATGGACACTCCAAGAGATTGAGTAGGTACTGCCAAAACCTGCTTTGTACCAGCCCTTTGATGCTTCAGAGTTGATAAGTGGACCTCCTTAGCTTTCCAATGACACCATAAAATGGCCTATGTAATTTAGAAATTATGTGTGTAAAGATTGAATCAAAACAGATAACTTTGGACTTCAATATCTCAAGAAAACCTTCTATTTTAGTCTTGACATGTGCTAGGTTTTTTGCTCAGTATAACCAGCATAGTAGGAATTGGAAAAATTCCTTTTAGAGCTATCTAATTAGCTTAGTAAGCTAACTATTCCAAGTGGAATGATGTAAAAAAATAAACTATGCTAAGAGAAATCAATTTAGCAATTAAACCTTTACCCTCGATTTTTTAGGACTGTTGCACTCAATGACTAGTGATCACCTCGACGAGCTTTTCTCTGCAATGGCTGAATAGAATCTCTTCAAATTTTGACAGCATGTAGAAAAATTTGAGGGGTTCCAAAATCTTTAGATCTTTGAATTTGGTGGAGAAATGACTGAGATATGCACTCCACAAGTTGACAGACTTTCAAGTACTATATCAAAGAACTCAGAAATGAACAATGAAGATATATGTATTAATGAACACTTGTATACAAAACCATTGGCATGAAGATCATTGCCTAATGGTGTAGATAGGTGTGGGCTAGAGTGTGGGCCTCACACACACTCAGAATTAACAGTAATGAGCTCGGGAATGATGAGTCTTACCTGTGACTTTTCCATGAACACTTTTATAGTGATTGAGTAAAAGTTTGAATTCAAATTCAAACTTTTTGCTCCCTATGATCAAGCTCCTATATCCTAGGAGATATTCCATCAATCAAAGCTAACCATTTTTCCACGAATCCCTTTTGGTAGGTGTTTACAAAGATTCCAAGTCAATTTGACTTTTACATAGAGGTAAAGTGGAAATTTTGAAATAAAGATGTTTCACTGTCTGCGATGTATGATTTTCACCCTTCCCGTTCATTAGTCATATGCAAGTCAAACGAGTTTTTAGGAAAGTTTATAACTCATGTATTGTCTTTGTGAATAATATAACTGATTATACACATACACTTCTAAGTGCACATAAGTCATTTATGGACTCGTATAAGGATTGTTTAATGGCTGATTTTCCTTCTGCACTACCACCTTTTAGGGGATCTCTTGACCATAGGATTGATTTAATTCCTGGTAGCTCTCCTCCTCATAAAGCACCTTAAAGGCGAGGACCTTTACACCAAAATGAAATAGCTAGACAAGTTAAAGATTTACTCAACAAAGGAATAATATGGTCTAGCTCTTCTCCTTTTGGAGCCCCTGTTCTTTTAGTTGAAAAGAATAACAAGATGTATAGAATGTGCATTGATTATAGAGCACTTAATAAAATTACCATTAAGAATAGGTATCCTATCCCTAGGATAGATGACTTGCTAGATAAACTTCTTGGAGCTTGTGTCTGCAGTAACATCGACCTCAAATCTGAGTATCATCAGATAAGAATGACATCGCATGACATTTATAAAACTGCTTTTAGAACTCAACACGGCCATTTTGAATTCATGCTAATGCCTTTTGGACTTACCAATGCACCTGCCATCTTTGCACGCAATAATATTTTCCTTGAATACCAAGATTTAGTTCTTGTCTTCTTTGATGATATACTTATTTATAGTAGGAATGACGATGAACATGAAACTCATTTAGCAACAGTCTTTGATTTGTTATGTACAAATAAACTTTGTGCTAATTCTGAAAAGAGTTGTTTCTTCCAAAACGAGATAGAGTATCTTGGACATATCGTCTCTAGTCAAGGCGTTCATGTAGATCCCAAGAAGATTAAAGTAATTGAAGAATGGCCTAAACCTCAATCAGTGAATGATGTCCGTTCCGTTATGAAAGAGATGCATGAACCACCATATATGGGTCATAGGGGCATTACTATTTCTGCATGTAAAGATTTGTTCTTTTGGCCTAACATGGAAAAAGATGTTGCACAGTATGTTTCTAACTGCATTGTTTGTCAGCGTGTAAAACGCCATCATGGTAAACCATTCGGATTATTAATGCCACTTCCTATACCTGATGGACCATGGGAACAAATTTCTATGGATTTCATTACTGGTCTTCCTATAACTGCATCTCACAATGATATGATTTGGACAATTGTTGATAGGTTTAGTAAACATGCATACTTCATCCCTTCTAAAAAGACTTTAACTGCACCTCAAGCTGCTAAGTTATTTATTAAATGTATTTTTCCACATCATGGTTTTCCTAAAGTTATTCTTTCAGATCGAGATGTTTGTTTTTGTAACCATTTTTGGGTGGCATTATTTCAACATCTAGGATCAAAAATAGACTTTAGTTCTGCATTTCATCCTGAAAGTAATGGTCAAAGTGAGGCTACAGATAGTACTATTTTGGATTTATTACATTGTTTCTCTTTAGATAATCCAAGTAATTGGGATGACAAACTCCCTTTACTTCAGTTTGCATATAATAACACCCTCACACTACTACTAGTCGTGCACCATATGAAATTGTTTATGGAAGAAAGCTTCCCACTCCCATGAGTCTCACTCAAACTGACATTCCTATGGCTGATTTTTTTGCACAAGATCGTATTTCTACACTTGCTGAAGTGCATGAGCATATTAGGAAGAGTCAAGAACGTTACATGCGTAGTATTAATAAGAAGCGCATAGCCAAACAATTTAATGAAAATGATTTAGTTTGGTTACGAATCATTAAAAGATATTTAAAAAATATTTCTCAACATCCTAAGGTAAAACTTGCCCCATGGTATTATGGACCTTTTCACATTATTGAGAAAATAAATGAAACTTCTTTTCGATTAGATATACCTTCTCATTGGGGTATACATAATTCTTTCCATATAAGTTTGTTGAGATCTTTTCAAGGTACTTTACCACTCATGCCTATTTTAGATGATCCTCCTTTACTTGAAAAGGATGTGGAAATATTGATTCCCGAGAAAGTAATAGATTATGACGTTACCACTACACGAATTGGTAAGCAATATCATAGATATTTAGTCAAATATAAAAATCACTCACTTGAGGAATCCCAATGGATACATAAGACCTCCTTATCACCTCACTATGATCATTTAATTTCTGCATATCATTCCCAATTATATTAAACTTTCAAGTTTTCGATTCCATGCATGTGTTTTACATGGTTCATGCTTAATATTGTTCAGTGATGGGACATGTGACTGATCATCCATGTCTATTTTTATATTTATCAGTTGAGGTCAGTTGCTTGTCAGCTCGATCAGAGGCATGTTGTATTTTATGGAATCATGGAAGGCTAAATGGATTTTTAATGTTTTAAATGTCCAGAAGGTTTTAATGTGGTTGTGTTTGATCTAGCAGGTGAAGATGCATGAGGGCGTGGATACAAGTGGATGTGCATAAATAAATAAATTTGAAGACTAAACCGAAGACTTCTAGAATAGTTATATTTAGGTTCATCTTGTTGTAAAAGTAGTGGTTCGCTTTAGAAAGCGATGCCTTTTGTAAATAAAGTAGTTTTTCCAAGGAAGTGCTTTTGAAATCCACATGGCCTTGAGTATGCTCACCAATTTGCATGCCATTCTAAGACTATGGTTGGAGCACTGTTGACAACATGCTAGAGAAAGTGGCAAGCTATTTTGATACCAATTGTTTGAGTTTGAGGTTTAGGAAAGCACATGAGAAGCACACAAAAGAAGAAGACCCTTGGAGAGCAACACAATAGTAAATGTATTACCAAGTGAATGTACAAAGATAAGGGACCCATAAGATGCATATACAAGCTAGGGGGACAAAACCTACTAAAGGGGGAAAAACATGTTCCAATGGTCCTAAGTGTGTTCACATAGATTGCTACCAAAATATATTAATAGGTGTCCCTTGTTTATAATAAGCAAATCTGATATTTGGGATCTACTCTTCTAGAAAACTTGAATTAATTGAAAGTACACCGAAGGTTGGGCATAGCAAGGATTGGACCCCCCAATCCCACAAAGTAGGGAAACTACTAGATACAAACTCCAAAGGCCAACTAAGATAGCAACTAGGAAAGGATGACCTTGAGTCTAGATGAGGTGATTGATTTCATTTTTTTTTTTAACCATCTCATTGCACATGTGGTGAGGGATGTCCCACTGCCCAACACCAACCTAAAGAGGCGAAGGCCCTAACTAGGCATGCTATCATGTATGGATTGAGACACACCTTGTTTTCTTAGTAAGGAAGCTCGACCTGAGGCCTTATCTCCCCATATTAGCTAGAATTAATTGAGAGTACAAGTGAAGGTTGCCTTAGTACCCATGGAACCCCCTTCTCCCACAAAGCATGGGTAAGATGTCTAGCAAAGCTAGGATTACAAAGCTTGGCCCACTAGGGTAGAGGTTGGGAAGGGAAGGGCCTAAGGCCCAACATAGATACTTGTTTTTTATGGGCATGGAGACCGAAGACACAGTCCCCTAGGCCTGAAAGGCCATATTGAAAGGAGCTCGAAGGACACACTGAGAGGAGTCCAAAGGCTGAAGTTAATAGGCCTGAAAGCCTTTTTTTAATACTATCCATTAGGTAGGGGGATGTCCTTAACAACATGCAAGGATTGAATGCCCACCCCCACCCTGGAGCTAGTAGGCTAATCCACCACGCAAAAGGCACTGAGACACACCTTGCTGAGGATAACTACAAGCCATAACTTTAATGATGTGACCTTTTGTGTTCACATAGGGCATAAGAGCAAAGAGTGCATCAATGAATGCCGAGAAATTGCATGGGGATTCTTAATCTCTATTCCGCCCATCCATCTCCTATAGAAATCACTCCACCTACCATGGTGGCAAGATATACTAGTACAAAACCCAAACATGGGTGTGAAAACTTCACTCTTTTACGCTAAGGAACGAATATTCCATTATCATTTAGGATTTAAATAACATAATCACCTAGATAAATTGAAGTTTTTTTTTGTGAATGCATGAGGCCCAAAGAGTTCGTTTTACAAGTCTCCAATACAAGTTATGCTTTGAAGAGGTGAATTCCGCCTTATGTGTGAGTGAAGCTTGCATCCACCTTGTCATTCGAAAGGTATGAAACATCCTCCTCTTTCAAGGTGCTAATTGATGGGGCATAAGATCTCCTTAAATTACATATTCCACAAAGTTCCCATAACTACATATTCCCCCAATTACATATGTGCCAACTAGGGTTCCCCCAATCATGTTTATTCCAACTAGTTTTGGTGGACGCTTTCCCGCTTGATGGGACAACCGTTGATTGAGGGAAGGATGGAAACAATAGTAAAGTGCAGTTTGGACAATGATGCGAATGTATCGAACGTGCAGTGTACACATTGCCGAGTTTGTTGCTTGCAGACACAGCTCACAAGAAAACTGCATGCCTCCCTGGCCGTTAAGCGTTATGGATCCTGAAATGCGCCTGCTTTTTCCTGACCACGCCAGCTCTAGTGGGCCGCTCGAAGATGCTTCCTAACCATACTCCCAGAATATCTACCTCATCAGTCTTATGATGAAAGCAAGGTCTTGTGTTACCGAAAGGAAACTGCTTGAAATACAGAGTGAAGGCACCATCGTTACGCTACGATGAGCAGCCTAGTTTGTGCGGGGATGTTCTGTGCATTCAAGAAATTCAGGAAGGAGCTGTTTCTGCGCTGCTGATAAGCCGTACCAGCAGAGGTTACATGGTTAGGGTTTTCTGTCCCCAGACGAAATCGAAGAAGCAGATGTTTTCATGATGCAGCGCTCGCTTCTGGGCGGCAGCGGATGTCTGCAATGCCGATCTCATCCGTGAATTTTTCGAGGGTTAACTCGCAAACCGAAAATAATGAATTGAAATCCGAATATGATTTGTAGAACTCGCTGGACAGCTCTGGAAAAGATCGGAGGAGATGAAGATCGAGCCATCTCGCACATTTGGAAACAGAAAGCAATATCTTATAAACCAGATATAATTCCTAGGAATCCCTAGTGCAGCTCCACACAAGATCGGGAGTCGGGACTTCGCAAGAAAGCAGATCGAGGGATCTCGCAGGAGTAGCTACTAGCGGGCTGGTGCAACATGTTGCTGACTTTTGTAGTCTGACTCTTCGAGCCGCTAGCCATTTCCGCTGATGTGACACGAGACACACCCCATCGCGCAGAAATCGACATGTCGGTCCATGAGAGTTGGCTGCATTTGTTTAATCGATAGCGCGCTCGGCTGTTTTCCTTAGTGCGTGAAACAGACCATGTTCCTCAAGCAGACATAAGCTCCGTCTTCTTCACTTTGCTTCCAGCCTCCAGGAAACCTTCACTACTCACTTTTCACTTCTCTGCGACATTTAACTATTGGGCTGCGGACAGCTTCTCCTCGCAAATTAGGATCCCTAGTTCAGCATAGCTCTCTCTCTCTCTCTCTCTCTCTCTGTGTCTCTCTGCGGTTGGAAACTCGTACGCAACCCTATGCCCAAGGTTATTTTATCTCTAGTCTTAGAGTGCGTGACGCGTTCGTCTTTCCCTCTTGGAGATTATATAGGATACCGATATCCTGATCATCACAATTACGGTTTCTACTATACCACCGCGCAACCTACAAAGATAACGCCTACATACAGACGCATGTGCCATGCACACAAAAACATGTAGAGCGATGCACTGACATTGTCAGCCATGCTTTGAAATACTCAGATTTCGTGTAGCATAGCAGATGCTAGCCTGCCAGCCTCGAACTTGAAGCTTAAGTGCTCCATAGCGTTTGTAGGGGTCACATCATCTGCATCATGAACTCCATATCACAAACTTTTCTGATGGCTTTGCTTGCTTGATTTAATCAATCCTGATTCTGTTCTCTGAGCAGTGCGTAGCAATTAGAATTTCTGAGCAGCTCAACCTGTCGTCATTAAGCATTTCATGTTCAACTACGTCTAATAATCTCTGTTTTCTAGAGATGCTATCACTTTCTTCCTCCTCTTTCGGCAGCAAGTCTGATTCACCTTCTGACGCAGCTAGTTTAACCTCTATTACCTCCCTTGCAAGGACCCCTCCTTACACCCCTTCTCCGCGCCCAGTCGATCTTTCAGGCAAAGACATAGCTTCCGAACACCATTGCGTACTTACTCTCCAGCTTCCTAGAAAAGCTGGGTACATCGCGTCTCTTCTTACTTCTGATAGTCAAGGTGCCTATCTCTATGGGGCCTTAAGTTCCTCAAGCACCATTTACGTATGGTCCATAGATGTTTTGAATAAAGGTCATTCTCTGTCTGGAGGGAGCATTCCTGGCAAGGTGACGCGTTTGGAACTCGGTAGTAATTCTGCTCGAGTGGGACGCGGAGGACTCAAGGCGGTAGCTGTTGTCGGAGAACACAGGCTCGTGACCGCGCATGATCATGACTCCAAATTAAGAATATGGGAGAAATGCACATCTCAAGGGAACTCGGGGAATATCGTCCATGTCCCTGAGACGGCTACATCTCAAGTTCCAGGCCTTTCTTACCATAGTAGATTCAAATTATTGTGTACTATGCCCACCATAAAGGATTATCTCAGAACATTTATCGTCGACAGAAAATACGTCCAAGCTCGACGCCATCACAGCAGACTCTGGATTGAGCATGTTGACACCATCTCTGCACTCGCCGTTTCTGCTGATGGGGGGTACTTGTATTCAGCTTCCTGGGACAGAAGTATCAAAGTCTGGAAACTGCCGAGTTTCAAGTGTGTGGAGTCTATGCAGAATGCACATGACGATGCAATTAACTGTATGATTCTTTGTGACGATGATAGATATCTGTATTCAGGATCCGCAGACAGTAAAATCAAGGTGTGGTCTAGATTACATACAAAAAACATGTGCGCTCATGCGGGACAAAATCAGACTGTGCAGAGAAATGGAAGAATGAGCTTATTAGGAAAGCAGGCCGCGCCGTTCCATTTGTTAATAAGTACATTGGAGGGGCACAAGTCGGCCGTGAACGCACTTGCGTTGAGCCCTAGAAAAAATGTCTTATACTCCGGTGCTGGAGACAAGGCCATTCTTGTATGGGAAATCAGGCAACATAGCGCAGCTCATATGGTGCTCACAGGCAAGCTGCGAGGTCATCGTAAGGCCATTCTTTGTTTGGCGACCATAGCCTGCTCCGTTCGTAATGGCAACGAAGTTCTTGAACAACACATAATATGCAGTGGCTCTGCTGATAAAACAGTTCGCATCTGGAGAAGAATAGACGCTGAAATCAGCTCCGACATCAAGGACAACGCTGCAATGCATCGCAAATATCAATGCTTGGCTGTCCTTGCGGGTCACAGCGCACCTGTAAAGAGCTTATGCTTATACAGCATTCAATCCTCTTCTTATATATATATTTACAGTGCTAGCTTGGACAAAACCGTCAAAGTATGGCAGATGTTGTATCCAACTTCACTTGGAATACTGTAATCCATAGCCGTGGTCAAGGAAATCTCTTACATTCTGCTTAAAAAGACAAGCATTACATCAATTTCATTGTCCTCACAAGGTATGCACACTGCTTCTGGTGAGAAGTGCATGCCATTGGAATCCAACATGCAAGCCAATGATCAAAGAAATCTGGTTTATCGTTTCGTTACTGCTCTTCATGTTCGCAGAAAGGATGGGTGCATGCTTGAGGATGATCACCATGCCCTACGCTCCAGCCGCCTGTCATAGACATTGATCCAACTTAGGCACCCTCGTACACGAATTGCTTATGCAGGACGACAAGGGCTATGTCCAGAGATGGTTTATGTGATTCTATTACCATCCTATCATTCTTCTTAATTCCATTTAGATCAACACAGACCCCAATATGCACTCGATGGTTTGCCAATTTTTGCTCTAAAATTATGGTGTCCTACTGAAGAGCCAAATGTTTCCATTATTTTCGTTACTCTGGCAAAACGTACTTTCCTATTACGGCATCTATTGTGTTTTTACCTATTTGTTGTAACAATCTTCATAAAAAGTTGAAAAAAAAGTCTCTGCCGTTGGACCTTTGTATTATTTATACCCCCATCAGAGCCTTGTCGCAATATGTTTGTTGTATGGATGTTCAGTATTCTGTACTTGAAGAGATCTTTTGCTGAGAGAATAAAAGTTGAACTTTCTATAGAGGACAAGCTTTATGACTCACTTGTCTCATAGCTTGCAAGGCCTGGTGGCTGAGCTCGTCAAGTGAAAGTACACGACATGTGTTCTAAGAAGGAGGAAGTACCATACTATCATCCACAACTTTTTCTTTTTCTTTTACACAGAAATTATGAAGCTTTTCATCGTTCTCTCATGGTATAAGCATTGTTTTTTTTCGCAGAAACAGACCGTGAAACGAAGTATACCTGCTGTTTAGGCATTCCTAGTTGTTTGACACTGATGGTCCCAACGACAACATGCATTCCCATCAACGCATACCTCTGTTGACATGAATATTAATTATTTCTGTTCATGCATGTACTCCGATTTTGCCAAAAGATTAGAATATTACTGCATAACATCAGCACTTTTGAAGTACCCATTATAGCGTGTTATGCAGGAGCTTCATAAGTAAAGCAATACCTTTGTTAATTGGTCACATCGCGCCATCAAACCACTAGGCTACAGGGGCTTGGACATTCATAACTAATTCTTATTGTAGCTTTCTGAACTGAACCTTCTCATGGAATGTGACTATCTGAAAGATTATTTTGCATTCAAGGAACGTGGTGCTATCTGATAATAATGAATCAAATCCTTCAGAAAACAGGAAGAGAAAGATATTATTGGAAATGATCAGTCCATTTTGCTCACATTCCTCATATAATTTAATGTTTTTTATCATTTGGACATGTGTTTTTAAAGTTGAGATAAAATAACTCAAACATACTTTATGATGCTCTAATTTGTACACCAAAGCAGGTGTCAACACTGAAAACAAAAATAAAAATTATACAATGAATGGGCTTAGCACCCTTGGGAACCCCTCTATCCCACAAAGCAAGGGTATAATGGCCCGAATGCTATGATAGACCAATACTAGCAAGATATCTAGGTTTCGATGATAGATCAATGTTTTATACAGAGTTGCTAAAAAATTTAATGATTTTTTCATCGCCTTCATGAGCAACCCAGTTACTTTTAGTCTTATTGTTTTCCAAGACAAAGATCCTATGGTTTTTGAAAGGCGAAGAATTTTTACAATTACATTGTTGTATTTTATGGAATCATTGAAGGTTAAATGGATTTTTTAATGTTTTAAATGTCCAGAAGGTTTTAATGTGGTTGTATTTGATCTAGCAGGTGAAGAAGCATGAGGGCGTGGATACAAGTGGATGCGCGTAAATAAATAAATTCTAAGACTAAATCGAATACTTCTAGAATATTTATATATAGGTTTATCTTGTTGTAAAAGTAGTGGTTCACTTTAGAAAGCGACGCCTTTTATAAATAAAGTAGTTTTTCCTAAAAGACACTTCTAAAAGCGTCGGCCCTCATGTAACTTCTATTTTCAGGATGTAATAGAAATAAACCTATAAATACGTGTACTATGAGAGACTCGTCCATCAGAGTACACGGGGGGAGATTGCACCCAATATCGTGTTGATTGTTTCTCTGTTTTTAATTCCTGTTTCATCTTCTTTCCTCCTCTATGTGTGCATGCGCTGAGGGACCTAAGAAGAGTGGTATCAGAGCCTGGCATGTATCACTCCGGAGGGGTTTGTTTGCGTTCTCTGTTCGTGATCCGCGTCTGTTCTATTTGCGTTCTCTGTTCGCAATTCGAATTCGAATCCGAATTTGGATTTGAATTCGAATCTGAATTTGAATTCAAATTCGAATCCGAATCCACATCCGCGTCCACATCCGCGTCCGCTTCTGCTTCTGCTTCTGTCTCTGTCTCTGTTCCAGTTTCACAACCAGAACTAGAACCTACGTTTATACCTACATTTATACCTACGCTTACTCCAAGGCGTCGACTAAGGAAATAACTTAGGCAATACATTGGCAACATTCGCACCCAAGGCTCCCTTGGTGACTGTTGGCAACCATTGGCTACGCGCGAGGTAATTTTAATTTTGAGTGGCAATAGAGAGTTTTAGATTCCTAAGGTAGGAGGATTTGAACCCACAACCTCCTACTTACAAGGGAAGTACTTTAACCACTACTCCATCTCTTTGAGTTATCACTCTATCTCCCTTTTGCCATATTTACATCAACTTTCACCTCTCTCTTCCTTTTATAATTTTCAGAATGATCTCACACATGTGGAAGCGCCATTCGATTTTCTAGAGGAGTGCATCAAAGAATAGGGCATAATTTACAATATATAACTCGGATTACCTTTACCTTGGCTCTCCTCGAGCAACAATTAGAGATTATGCGACAAGAACTTCAAGCAACTCAACAAGCTGTACAAGAAGGCGATGCAATGCTCTAACAAGTACAAAGTGATGATCGTAGCTTAATCAGAGTGGTAAAAGCGATTATCACTGCACAAGAAGAAGGTGCAAGTTCCAAGATTGCCATTAAGAATTACCAGTTTTTATGGTTTGATGGCTAGAAGGACGGCCCTTTTATCCTTTCATGGCTTTCACAGTTTGATGATTTTTATACTGATGAAACATATGCTAAAAATGAAAAAGTCAAATTTGCCACTAACTATTTAGTTGAAAAAGCTCAGCTTTGGTGGAATGTTTTACGGAATAGTACCAACCATCCTACCACATGGGACACATTTCATGAAAAAATTAAGGGGTCTTTCCTTCCTTCCCAGTTCCATCTACATGTGTGTCGTGCATGGAAAACTTTTGGATGGAGAGAAGGAGATCATGTATCCATTTATACTGAACATTTTTGGCAATATCTTTTATTACTTCGTTCACTTGAGCAAGTTCCTGAAGCAAGTTTGCAACAAAAATATGAAGATGGCTTGGAGATGGGAATCCAAGCAAAGCTCCATACCCTCTGACCTACAACCTTGTATGAAGCTATCCCTTTCGTGCATGATGCTAAAAAGGAGTTTTAATCTATCACCAAAACACTTCGCTTACAACAAATTCGTCAATGTCAATCACCCGTCAAAGCCAATTTTCCTTTTAAGCGTCCTTTTACTATGTTTGCTTCACCTACTTTCCAACGCCCTCCTCAATCCCATTTAGTACCATCCAACAAATTAACCCTTAGCCAGCCTCACCAACCTACCACTCTTCAAAATATTGTTTTCAATTCCATGCATGTGTTTTACATGGTTCATGCTTAATATTGTTCAGTGATGGGACATACGACTGATCATCCATGTGTATTTTTATATTTATCAACTAAGGTCAATTGCTTGTCAACTAGGAGACATGTTCTATTTTATGGAATCATGGAAGGTTAAATGGATTTTTAATGTTTTAAATGTCGAGAAGGTTTTAATGTGGTTGTGTTTGGTCTAGCAAGTGAAGAAGCATGAGGGCGTGGATACAAGTGGATGCGCGTAAATAAATAAATTTGAAGACTAAATCAAAGACTTCTAGAATAGTTATATTTAGGGTTATCTTGTTGTAAAAGTAGTGGTTCGCTTTAGAAAGTGGCGTCTTTTGTAAATAAAGTAGTTTCTTCTAAAAGACGCTTCTAAAAACGATGGCCCTCATGTAACTTCTATTTTCACGACGTAATAGAAATAAACCTATAAATACGTTGTCGAAGGTTTCTTAGAAAGGAGGGTGGAACTAAGTGTCATTGAATGAAATCTTTAGGTAGTCTTGTCGTCTCATCTTGAACCTTAAAGGGCATGCAACCTATTGCTCAACCTTGTTAATGTCAGATCTCTAACAAGCATTAAATAATATTGATTCTTCCCGTATAAACTTCCAATGGTTTTTCTCCGTTCTGTACATGATATAAGTGATGCTCTTGTAGGCACGACAACCTATAGTCATCTACATCCCTCATGATCTCTTGCATTATGACTTGCCCTACAAAGCAATATTAGTTTATTTCATTGTAAAACATCCTCGATCATGGTTCAAACAACCCTTTTCTATTACGGAAATCAAATGCTATAAGGCAAAGACGATCAATCCATTTGCATAGATAAAATGCCTTAGTCACAAAGGACGTCCAATTAGCAAATTCATTCCCAAACATACAACAAATCAGAGTTTAAACCATAGTGCTATACAAGTAGAGAATCCGTAGATTGACTTCTTTGTACTAGAGTAAGTACAAAAATGAAACTATTCATACGATCCAACCAAAACAGTAGAAGAAAATTAATGCAAGTTTATTCGTAAGCCAGCTGCTTAAAATCTTCTAGAAGAAACTACGAGCACAGCAATAGTGAGGACGTGGAAAAACCCATTCATGCACATGCAAAAAAAAAGATCTGCAATTGATTTCAGTCTCAATTCTTCCTGGTTAATTTCACTTTCATTTGGTTTGGTTCAAGAGCACAACTATAATTCCCATAGTATGAAGTCTAATACGTGTGGACATAACAGTTCCTCGACTCAATTCGTTATGACTTTTTATTAAGTGGCTTTTTCCTGCAACAGCACATATGCAAGCCAACATGGACAATTTTATGTCTCCAAGTGGCAGTGTGGCATGCAATATTATACACGCAATATGAGTTGCAGTTCATATGAATGATTTTGTGAGGCATATGCATTGAAACGGCTAGAGAACCACTTAAAATATAATCATACAACAATGTGAAATGAACTTGAGAGCAGAGTCAAATATACACAGTTCTTCCCTGCCATTCTCGGCCAGCACAATGTTTCCTCAGTCGCAATCTTAAATCTGCATGGTATCATTAAGCCTGCAAAAGTTCAGAGGGAGAAGGGCGTATCCTCGCAGCCAGAGCTTCCACAGGGACTTTCGCAACATCTTTTCTGTTACCTAAATCTGCATAATATCGACTCAAGCAATACATACCTGTCATAGCGACAGCCATACCAAGTGGCTCTGACATTAGTACGTTGATAGGTGATGAACAGATTGCTGCAAGAGGTGCCCCAAGAAAGGAAACTGCTTGTCCACTTGTACCAAGCCTGTTTTCATTGACTATCAGAAGACCGGTCTTGCAATACATTGCAAAGTCTTCACAATTGTTGCGAAATATGTGGTAGCATCCAAATCCGTTATTTAGAAGGTAGTATGCCCGATGGAGCACCGTCTCCGGAGGATCTGACAAGGCAAGAGTGCAGGTTCCACCACGGGCTTTGGCAAGGAATATTGCAGTACTCTCGCCATATGTAAACCGATACAAAGGACAATCAGAGAGAAAGCACTCCAAGCACGATATAATGACTCCATGCTTATCTCGCTTTGAACCACATTTTTCGCAAGCGCTTGTTGAAGTATGCCGACTGGTTCCGGAGCTTGTCAGCCATGAATCTAAGAAAGTTCCAGTGCCCAGTTCCTGCCTTCCCCTGCTTCATCCTGGGAGCCATTCAAAGTCTTCTCCGCTACTTTCACATAGATACGCATACAGTTCTCCCTTTCATGCAGATTCACATACAGTTCTCTTCCCTAATCCTCCAAGGCAGCAACGAGCTTTCCTCTTTCCCAATTCAGAGTTTACAACTTTCTTCCGCTGTGAGATCCCCTTCACTCTAGTCAGCAACACCCTCCAGTGCTTCAGCATCTTTCTGCCCTCGTACCACCTGCCATGAAGAACCAATATATCCGGATTGACGTTGATCGTTCCCCCCTTGTTGCCACTGTTCCTTCCCTATTTCTCTACCTGTTTTTTTCTGAAGCAAAGATCAGAGAGCATGCGAGAGAACCAGAGCCTCCAATGAGAGGAAAACTCCCCCTATGGTTGGCTCCAAAAAACATAGTTGATGCCGGATCACAGCAGCGGCCGCCCTTTTTCTTGGCCGACCAGAAACCCTTTCTATCTCCTTCAAAAATAGAAAAAATATCTCCCTCGCATGTGGACGATCTCACTTGCCCTTTGCCTTCTTGACACATGTTCTCTTTCCTTCTGAAATTGCCAAAAAACAACCCTCTCCACCATCATGCATGCCAAAATCCTCCATGGGAAGCCAAAAGATTTTCTAATATTGAGTACGATGACTGACTGATAAAGAACATTAGAGCCTTATAGCTTCCATATCATCTTTTCGAAAGAATCAGCTTATTCAAAAAAAAAGATGCATAGAGTACACCGGAAAAATTCTACGATAGAGAACCCGAGGTATGGTATCCAGAATACACAGCAGATGAGATGACAAAAAGTGATGAGAAGAAACTCATAGCCACTGCTGCATCAGCTTTGGAACAGAAGTGCCGCGGATCGCGACCACATCCACCCCCTCTGAACCTGTGCATCCTCCGGATGCACCAGCATCGATCTCGGTATCTGCAAGTCTTCAAGAATCTAAATGTGAGTGAAATCAAGTGCATGGGTTAAAACAAATGTGCCTATGCACGGCCATGTAATGAGCCCTACATATGCATACTCTAAGTGCATAAGAAACAGCATGGTGCAAATAGGGAGGTATTAGGAATTCGGTGTTGAGGATGTACACTCAAATTGAACTCACATTTTCATCATGGATATACAATTCAATACAAGTGCAATCACTCGTGCAACTATGGGTTTTAACCAAAATATCACTCGTGCTCTTTACATTTCATTTATGCATGCGTTAGGTGCATGAAGAAAAAACAAAAATGGTGCGAAAATCAAAGTTTCATGGTATCTAAGCAAGGAAGCTCACATCACTCTCAACTCCACTCTCTTACAGATGCAATCACTCTCCCTTACTGAGAACTATTCTCTCTTATCATTCAAAACTTGCTTTATTATTTTTCAATGATATTTACCTATCTAATTGTGCAGATGGACGTGCTTCTACGGAATTTCAAAGACGTGTTTCTATATATTTTTACATGCATATTTGGCATGCAATGCATCTCAAAAATGGTGCAAAGAAAAGATCAGGGTTAAAGCACGATAGCTAATGAAAAAGATTTTGACGGCTTTGTTCTTGAGTCATCATCTCCGTTGGCTTCGCTTGATCATTCCTGCACTCATAGAAACTAAACAAATCATAAGAAACATCAAATCACATGACACAATATATATATGCAATCCATGAAAGAACTTCGGGAAACCATTTGCAGTAAACCATAAAGACGTAATTTGAAAGTGGTTGCCTCCTGCATAATCCATCGAACTCCTAGATCTCCAATTAGCTCCATATCAACACCTGTTTATATAAACTCAGAAAACACATTAGTAGCATCATATTCAAAAAGATTATTTTGAAAAATTTTCATTTTCTTGAGAGCTAGATGCATTTTCTTGCTCTATTTATTTATGCAATTATTTGTTTATTTATTTATTTATTTATTTATTTATTTTTATATTTACTTTTATCCATCTCAAAAAAATCAAAACATAATTATTAAGTATTTACATACTTATATTTACAAAAGTCACTTTTTAAATTTCTTGTGAATTCAAGAAATTCCTTTCCAATACATTTTCACAAATAAATTCTCCAAAGAAGGTATGTTTAAAAACAAGCCATCTTTGAATTGCACCAATCAGCGTTGCATTCATAAATACAGTAAATATGTATACAAGCCACCTTTTTTGCTTGTCTACCTCTTGGCAGCTTGTTTGGTCTTTGTAACTCTTAGAGAATTTGGATATCCATATTTCAATTATCTGAGCATAAGTATCTTTATTTATGATTCTTTCAAATTCATCATGTGCAGAGTCATGAATACATGTATATGAAGTTTGAAATTTGCATATGTTTGATTCATAATTGAAATTTTCTTGTAAGCATGTATTTTCTTTTATTTCATGCTTGAGATCATTTATAGGAGTTTTATCCCTTTCAATATCTTCTATCATGTCTTCATCACCGTTAAGATGAGGTTTTTGAATAGAGTCATTTGAATCCCACTTCAAATGGAAGTGTTCATCATACTCAGACATCAAGACACAGTCATCCTTATTCTCCATGACAAAATCATTCCTTTTTGACTGAGTTTTGGAAATTATGAAGTCTGCTTCTTTCTCCAATCTTTCCAGGAACTCTTCATCATTGTCTTTTTCCAGATTCATTTGCCCATTTTCATGAAGAGACTCAATATCACTGAATCCAAGAAAGTCTTCATCTTCAATATCACTAGAGACTTTCTTATCAAGATCAAACTCATCATAATTTTTATACCTTATAGGACAGTGCATGCAGATTGACGGGAACTCAACTTCTTTATTCAAGATCCCATCATAGAATTCTTCATATCTCTCAATCATTTCTTGCTCATTCTCTTCAGAGGATGTACTCTCACCACACTCATCATACATTTCTTCGGTCATTGATTCTTGCTCGACTATCTCATCGTGTATGAGGATCTTGACATATATACCCAAATCAAGTTGAGCTTCATCAATGCACTTGTTTGACTCAATAGTTTTACATTGAATATCCTTCGATGCTATACACACATCAGACTTATCATATGTTACAATAAACATTTCATCTGCCACTTTATGCTCAATTTCTTCAACGTGTGGACTCAACTCAACATGATTATTTTTGACATACATATCAGTGTTCAGAGGAATGATCAATGGTATTTTCTCATCCTCCTCATATTCATTCATATTTCTCTCTTCATGGAGTGTGGCATCATTTACATACATATCATTATTTTGAACTCCATCCAACTTATCCTCTTTTTTATGTGTGGGATCTTTGTTCAATGTGGCTTCGCTCAAAAGCATATCAGTATCTTGATCTTGATCTTGATCTAGACTATTCGTAGGATTCGGATCATGCTTATCACCATCGACATATACATCACTATCTAGAGGACTTATCATTTGTACATCCTCTAGATTAGCATCATACTCATCTTTGTCATCACACATTTCAACCTCTAGAGGACTCATTATTTGCATGTCCTCCTTTATATAAGTAAGTTCGTTTTCTTGCATCTCTGTATGCATGTATAATGCGGATTCCTGCATACCCATTTTCTTACCCATTGAATCTTTTATTGACAGGTCCTTAGATTCAACATCATGTTCCATGGGAGTTCCTTCTTGTAATTCAGTCATTAGATCAGAAGTTCTATCCGAATCTTGTTTTAGAAAAGGATCATCACCATCAAGTGACATCCAATCATACTCCACATCTTGCCCGATGTCATCATGAAAGGATGCATCTCGAGCTCGATCTTCAGGCATATTTATTAGGTTCTCTATTTGTATCTCATCTTTTATCTCCATTTGGTCACCTATGAGCCTTCTAGATATCTCTATCTCTTTGTTTGCATCTTGATATATTTCTTGATTTGTTTGATTATCTTTTATTCGATGTGAGGAGTTTATCGGAGTAGAGGAAGCTTCATCTTGATTTCTTGTTGGGTTTTGTTGGTTTTTGTTTTGTTTTATGTTTGTTGTTTGTTTGGTTTGATGTTGGTTTAGTTTGGTTTGATTTTGATTAGCTTCCACCTGCTCTTTTAATCCTCCCATCTTCGGGCTTTGTCCACTTATGGCACCTAAAGATATAATCATTGTAAAGAAGTCTAGGGGCTCTTGGCACCTTGTAACCTTTGAGGTTACATCAATCGCACTTTTAGAAGTTTCTTCATATTTCTCATCATCACTATGGATATCAAGCCCATGCATATCTACTTCATGCCCAAATGGGGTCTCTACAACCTCATGGACTTGAACATTATCCACGATTGGTAAAATGCTTGGAACATAATTATAATTTTCATCTGTTTGAAGATCTGTTCTCCAATCATTTAAAAATTTCTCTATTGTTTGTTGTTTCTTTACGTATTTCATCACAGCTTCATGGACGAGCATCCAATCCTCTGTGAGTCCTGAGTCGGAGTCTATATCTTGTAGAAGTGGAATTAACTCCTCTCGGGCATTAACATCGATTGTTCGAAGAAACAACGAAACCCTTTCATGACTCATGCACCTCTTATCGTGCTCGGAAAGATCATCATATTGTCGCTCAAACTCTTCTTTGATCTCAAGAATTGGTTGGTCTTTGGGCATATGAACCCACCTCAGAAAAGATCTACGAGTTACTTTATCAAGATCCTCTAGCATAAACTGCTTGAGGAGTGTCGCTTTGTATTGGGACCATGTCGTTTGATTTATTCGCATTATTTGGTCTCGCACGTCGTAATCTGACACATAGATAAAGTTTTCGCATAGTTCTTTTTCCGTCATCGGACTTAGTCCGACACCTAGATATTTGGCCTCGAGTTCATATTCTTTGCAGAACTTTGAGACATTCTTTCCATTGAAAAAGCCACACCGATTGACTAGGCGTTCATGAAGTGATTGGATGGCTTTTTGACGCCTATCCTCTTCTTGAAATCGTAGGAATTGAGCTAGGATCTCTTCCATTTTGATTATGCTAATCTTTGTGGCTCTATAATTCACTCACCCCCTCCTTTCACGTCGGGTTCACCAGGTATGTCGAAGGTTTCTTAGAAAGGAGGGTGGAACTAAGTGTCATTGAATGAAATCTTTAGGTAGTCTTGTCGTCTCATCTTGAACCTTAAAGGGCATGCAACCTATTGCTCAACCTTGTTAATGTCAGATCTCTAACAAGCATTAAATAATATTGATTCTTCCCGTATAAACTTCCAATGGTTTTTCTCCGTTCTGTACATGATATAAGTGATGCTCTTGTAGGCACGACAACCTATAGTCATCTACATCCCTCATGATCTCTTGCATTATGACTTGCCCTACAAAGCAATATTAGTTTATTTCATTGTAAAACATCCTCGATCATGGTTCAAACAACCCTTTTCTATTACGGAAATCAAATGCTATAAGGCAAAGACGATCAATCCATTTGCATAGATAAAATGCCTTAGTCACAAAGGACGTCCAATTAGCAAATTCATTCCCAAACATACAACAAATCAGAGTTTAAACCATAGTGCTATACAAGTAGAGAATCCGTAGATTGACTTCTTTGTACTAGAGTAAGTACAAAAATGAAACTATTCATACGATCCAACCAAAACAGTAGAAGAAAATTAATGCAAGTTTATTCGTAAGCCAGCTGCTTAAAATCTTCTAGAAGAAACTACGAGCACAGCAATAGTGAGGACGTGGAAAAACCCATTCATGCACATGCAAAAAAAAAGATCTGCAATTGATTTCAGTCTCAATTCTTCCTGGTTAATTTCACTTTCATTTGGTTTGGTTCAAGAGCACAACTATAATTCCCATAGTATGAAGTCTAATACGTGTGGACATAACAGTTCCTCGACTCAATTCGTTATGACTTTTTATTAAGTGGCTTTTTCCTGCAACAGCACATATGCAAGCCAACATGGACAATTTTATGTCTCCAAGTGGCAGTGTGGCATGCAATATTATACACGCAATATGAGTTGCAGTTCATATGAATGATTTTGTGAGGCATATGCATTGAAACGGTTAGAGAACCACTTAAAATATAATCATACAACAATGTGAAATGAACTTGAGAGCAGAGTCAAATATACACAGTTCTTCCCTGCCATTCTCGGCCAGCACAATGTTTCCTCAGTCGCAATCTTAAATCTGCATGGTATCATTAAGCCTGCAAAAGTTCAGAGGGAGAAGGGCGTATCCTCGCAGCCAGAGCTTCCACAGGGACTTTCGCAACATCTTTTCTGTTACCTAAATCTGCATAATATCGACTCAAGCAATACATACCTGTCATAGCGACAGCCATACCAAGTGGCTCTGACATTAGTACGTTGATAGGTGATGAACAGATTGCTGCAAGAGGTGCCCCAAGAAAGGAAACTGCTTGTCCACTTGTACCAAGCCTGTTTTCATTGACTATCAGAAGACCGGTCTTGCAATACATTGCAAAGTCTTCACAATTGTTGCGAAATATGTGGTAGCATCCAAATCCGTTATTTAGAAGGTAGTATGCCCGATGGAGCACCGTCTCCGGAGGATCTGACAAGGCAAGAGTGCAGGTTCCACCACGGGCTTTGGCAAGGAATATTGCAGTACTCTCGCCATATGTAAACCGATACAAAGGACAATCAGAGAGAAAGCACTCCAAGCACGATATAATGACTCCATGCTTATCTCGCTTTGAACCACATTTTTCGCAAGCGCTTGTTGAAGTATGCCGACTGGTTCCGGAGCTTGTCAGCCATGAATCTAAGAAAGTTCCAGTGCCCAGTTCCTGCCTTCCCCTGCTTCATCCTGGGAGCCATTCAAAGTCTTCTCCGCTACTTTCACATAGATACGCATACAGTTCTCCCTTTCATGCAGATTCACATACAGTTCTCTTCCCTAATCCTCCAAGGCAGCAACGAGCTTTCCTCTTTCCCAATTCAGAGTTTACAACTTTCTTCCGCTGTGAGATCCCCTTCACTCTAGTCAGCAACACCCTCCAGTGCTTCAGCATCTTTCTGCCCTCGTACCACCTGCCATGAAGAACCAATATATCCGGATTGACGTTGATCGTTCCCCCCTTGTTGCCACTGTTCCTTCCCTATTTCTCTACCTGTTTTTTTCTGAAGCAAAGATCAGAGAGCATGCGAGAGAACCAGAGCCTCCAATGAGAGGAAAACTCCCCCTATGGTTGGCTCCAAAAAACATAGTTGATGCCGGATCACAGCAGCGGCCGCCCTTTTTCTTGGCCGACCAGAAACCCTTTCTATCTCCTTCAAAAATAGAAAAAATATCTCCCTCGCATGTGGACGATCTCACTTGCCCTTTGCCTTCTTGACACATGTTCTCTTTCCTTCTGAAATTGCCAAAAAACAACCCTCTCCACCATCATGCATGCCAAAATCCTCCATGGGAAGCCAAAAGATTTTCTAATATTGAGTACGATGACTGACTGATAAAGAACATTAGAGCCTTATAGCTTCCATATCATCTTTTCGAAAGAATCAGCTTATTCAAAAAAAAAGATGCATAGAGTACACCTGAAAAATTCTACGATAGAGAACCCGAGGTATGGTATCCAGAATACACAGCAGATGAGATGACAAAAAGTGATGAGAAGAAACTCATAGCCACTGCTGCATCAGCTTTGGAACAGAAGTGCCGCGGATCGCGACCACAACGTGCACTCTAAGAGACTCGTCCATCAGAGTACACGGGGGGAGATTGCACCCAATATCGCATCGATTGTTTCTCTATTTTTGGTTCCTGTTTCGTCTTCTTTCTACCTCTGTGTGTGTGTGCACGGAGGGACCTGATAACATACATATTCTTCTACCTAAGAGGTATAGAGACTTTTCAATCGATGACTCCCTTTGTTGGCCATCAAAAATGATCACACATCTTCCTTTCCATATCTTCTAGAGCGCTTCCCCTCTAATGGCATTCCAAAAAGAAGCAAAGGAGCCAATTGTTTCTCCAAGTAATGCTTGTTTCCAACTGATTTACCTTGTTAAGTTCAAAATCTTGGTGAGAGATTACCGGACGAACTTTATCTTTGTTTATCTGATTATGTCAACTACAAAAGAGCTAAATGATTGGCATAATATATCATGTTAGCCGAAAAGTGATGGATGTAAAAAGTCTTAGTGTAACAAAGACTGTAAACAAAAAGTGTTGCAAATAGAATTCATTGTTAGTATCGATGGTTGTTGACAATATCATCCTCCATATATATGTTGATACTATTGATGCATCTTTGGATTTCAATCTTGAGTGCCAATACCATTCTCACTAGCTAAAGTTAACCAAGGTTGATAGTATGGATGCTTTCTTTTTCTTTGAGCAGATTTACCATTGACACCAAATAATTGTAAAAACGAAAACCAAACGATATTTATTGGAGTGACTCATGAGCTAAATACATGTAACTCAAATTTATCATTGCAAATAAAATTTTTGATGGAGAATAAATTTCATTTGATAGATGAAGTTGATACAACTTAAGAAACTATAAGGCTATGGAAAGCAACTACTCTTTATCCACATAATATTCTTCTACGTTATCCTGATCTATTTGCACTAGATGATCTAGAACTTGTATTTACACTAAAGTATTTGAAAGTGCTTGCCTACATCACTAGTAGCAATCCCTAATGAAGAACAAACAAAGGATTATGCCATGTTATATCAACAAATATGAAATATAAAAGGGTACATTCACTTACAAATGATTGTAACTTATAGGTGAAATTTGGGTCCCTTTATTACAGAGTTACTCCATATGCCACTTGAATCGTAAAGATAGATAGATAGATAGATCGACACACAGACACACACACATAGACAGATAGACAAACACACAGATAGATAGATACATAGATAGATAGATAGATAGATAGATAGATAGATAGATAGATAGATAGATAGATAGATAGATAGATAGATAGATAGATAGATAGATAGGTAGATAGGTAGATAGATAGATAGATAGATAGATAGAGAGACAATCAGGTACACATACACACACATATAGAAAGATAGACAAAGAGACAGATAGACAGACAGAGAGACAGAGAGACAGACATACAAACAGACAGATAGATAGATAGATAGATAGATAGATAGATAGATAGATAGATAGATAGATAGATAGATAGATAGATAGATAGATAGATAGATAGATAGATAGATAGATAGATAGATAGATAGATAGATAGATAGATAGATAGATAGATAGATAGATAGATAGATAGATTGATTGATTGATAGATAAATAGATAGATGGAGAAATACATAGATAGATAGCTAGATAGATAGATAGATAGATAGATAGATAGATAGATAGATAGATAGATAGATAGATAGATAGATAGATAGATAGATAGATAGATAGATAGATAGATAGATAGATAGATAGATAGATAGATAGATAGATAGGTAGATAAATAGATAGATAGATAAACAGATAGATAGATACATAGGTAGGTAGGTAGGTAGGTAGGTAGGTATATAGATAGATAGATAGATAGATAGATAGATAGATAGATAGATAGATAGATAGATAGATAGATAGATAGATAGATAGATAGATAGATAGATAGATAGATAGATAGATAGATAGATAGATAGATAGATAGATAGATAGATAGATAGATAGATAGATAGATAGATAGATAGATAGATGGATGGATGGATGGATAGATAGATAGATAGATAGATAGATAGATAGATAGATAGATAGATAGATAGATTGATTGATTGATTGACAAACAAACACACACATAGAGATAGAGAGACAGACACACGACAGACCAACAGGCAAACAGACACACACACAGATGCACAGAAAAATAGATAGATAGATAGATAGATAGATAGATAGATAGATAGATAGATAGATAGATAGATAGATAGATAGATAGATAGATAGATAGATAGATAGATAGATAGATATATAGATAGATAGATATATAGATTGTTGGTGTAAATTACAAGCCTACACATTTGGCTCAAAGGATGCATTGAAGTTTATACGTACATGAAGAAGCATAGGAACATATGCTAGTGGTTAATTACCACTTTACCTCATTGTAAAAGTCAGATTGACTTGGAATCTTGTGTAATCACCTACCAAAAAGATTCGTGGATAAAAGTAGCTGTTTGATTGAAAGAATATCTCCAAGCATTTAGGAGCTTGATCATAGGGAGCCAAAAGTTTGAATTTGAATTCAAACTTCTACCCATCTCTTATAAAAATGGTCATGAAAAGTCGCGGGTAAGAGAGAGCACTCCCGAGCCTAGCATTACTGATTTTTGAGTGTGTTTGAGTTCTACACTCTAGCCCACACCTCTCTACACCATTTGGCAATGATACTCATGCCAATGGAGTTGTATACAAATGTTCATTAATACATACATTCACATTGTCCATCTCTGAGTTCTCTGTTAGTCTACTCAAAATTCTGTCAACTTGTCAAGGGCATATCTCAGTCAAATCTTCACCAAATTCAGTGATTCAAAGCTTGTTGGATTTAGATTGAAGTAATCTACATGCTATCAAAGCTTGAAGACATTCTATTCAGCCATTTTGGAGAAATCTGCATCGAGGTGATCTCTGGTCATTTTCTACTACAGTCCTAAAAAGTCAGGGGTATAGCTTCACTTGCTAAATTGATTTCTCTTAGCATAGTTTGTTATTTTACATCAGTCTACTTGGAATAGGTAGCTTACTAAGCTAATTAGATACCCCTAAAAGGAAGTTTTCCAATTCCTACTGTGCTAGTCATACTGAGCAAAATACCCAGCAGGTGTCAAGACATAAATAGAAGGTTTTCTTGAGTTTGTGACTTCCAAAGTTATCTGTTTAGATTCAAACATTACACACATCATTTCCAAAGTGCATAGGACATCTTATGGTGCTATTGGAAAGCTAAGGAGGTCTACTTTTCAAGTCTGAAGAAAAAGGGGGCTGGTACAAAGTAGGTTTTAGCAATACCTACTCAGTGTCTTGGTGCATCCATCCATCTTTCCCAACAGTGGTATCAGAGCAAACTAAGGTAAAATGGGAGATGGTTTTCTTTCATTCATTGATAAATTGGACAGGAGCAACTATCAAGCATGGTCTCTAAGGATGAAGACCTACCTACAAGGAAGGAGTCTTTATGGATACATCTCAGGAGATGAGGAATTGCCCTCATTCAAAACAAGAGGATTACCAACCAAGGAAGAACATGAAAAGCTCAACACATGGTGTGCTAAGGATGCATTGGCAAGGTCTTATTTACTCAACTCTATATATGATTTTCTTTTGCCACATATTAGAAATTGTAAGACATCCCAAAGACTTGGGAAACCTTGTCATCATATTTTTCCTCCAACACAAGGGCTAGGAAAAATCAGTTGTGGATTGAATTCACAACATTAAGGAAGCAACCTAAGCAAGCTGTTTCAGAATTTGTGACCAAGATTAAAGATGTAGCAGATCAGTTAGCAAGCATAGGAGAAGAGATTGAAGAAGAACAGATTGTAAGGCAAGTGATCAATGGGATCAAGGCTGATGATAAATGGGAAAGCTTCACCACAGCTATGGATCTTTACAAGGACATGCACACTCCAGATCTTACAACTCTCATGGGATAACAATTGTTTACTCATGAAGCAAATCTCAACAAGAATGGAGATATATCCAAAGCTAATAACTCTTCTGCCCTATACACTGATAAGAAGTCTAAAGATAAAGGCAAGAGTAAAAAGATGGAAGAAGAAAGCTCTACCTCCTAAGCCAACTATGTAGGGAGAGGTAGATCTTCAAGAGGAAGGGGCAGAGGAGGTAAGCAAGGTAGGGGGAGATCTGATAACTCCTCACCATGCAACATTTGTGGTTTATCAAATCATACTACAGATGAGTGTTTCAGGAATTACAAGAATCAGAGAGGAAGAGGATATCAAAGAGGTGGCTACTCACAGTCAAGAGGTAGATTCAACCATCACCAAGGCTACAACAACAATTACAACAATAGTTACAATGGCAACTACCAAGGAGGTTTCAAATCCAGGAAGGATTACAACAACTACACAGAGGAGCAGGATGACTCTCTTCTAATCATGAACATGACTTAAATCAGGTACAAATGATGACCACCTATTCTACATTGACTCAAGATGCTCAAATCATGTGGCTGGCAATGTAGCATTACTCTCTGATCTTGAGGAACCAAAAGGTAAGCATCAAGTCTGAACAGGTGATGACACAAAGCATTCTGTAGTTAAAGTTGGAAATGTTAAGATTTGTGATGGAAATCAGAATTTGTTGAGCAGGGTACTTTATGTACCAACCATTACCAAAAACTTGATGAGTGTTGGTTAGATTGTGGAGAAAGGTCTATAGGTCAGATTCAACCAATATGGAGCATATGTGGAGGATCCAAGACATGGGTTCAAGAGGATTGCCAAAGGAGAAAAATCAGGTAGACTTTTCACTTTTGAGTTAGAAGATACAAAGAATATTGCTCTATACAGTTATAAGGATCAAACACTTTCAGAGCTTGAGATTTGGCACAAAAGGTTAGGGCACATAGGAGAAAGAACCTTGAAACAAATGTGCAGGGACCAATGTGTGCTTGGGATACCTAATGTATCCAAGCAACATATGATTTATAAGTGTGGTGCTTGTCAATTTGGGAAGTCTCACAGATTACCTTTCTCAAGGAAAGGATACATGCATGAAGACTACCTAGAGCTTGTCCACACAGATGTATGGGGACCAAGCAAAGACCCCTCAGTCTCAGGATCAAGGTACTATGTGTCTTTCATTGATGATTATAGCAGATGGACTGTATTGTACTTTATGAAGCACAAGGATGAGGTATTTAATTGCTTTAAAAAATATCTTGCACTAGTTGAAAATCAGGCAGGAAGGAATTTGAAGAGGTTAAGGTCAGATGGAGGAGGTGAGTACTTCTCCAATGAATTTGAAAACTTCTTGCTGGAAAGAGGCATCAAAAGAGAAATAACCACAAGGTATTCTCCTGAACAGAATGGGGTAGCTGAGAGAAGAAATAGGTTAATTGTGGAGACAGCTAGGTCCATGTTGAATGAAAAAAAATTACCTAACTATCTCTGAGCAGAAAGTGTTTCCACTGCCACTTACCTCATAAACAGGCTACCATCTAAGTCACTTGATGGTATGACACCCTATGAAGCATGTCATGGTAAGAGACCCTCACTTGACCATTGCAAAATTTTTGGATGTGTAGCATATGTACACATTCCTGCTCAGATAAGAGGTAAGCTAGATCCAAAGGCTGAAAAATTTATCTTTATTGGGTCTGACTTAAATAAAAAAGGTTACAGGTTTTATAACCCTACCAATAAAGGATTCATGGTAAGTAGAGATGTTGTCTTTGAGGAAAATGATTCTTGGTATGAGAATGAATGCAGGAAGGTCAAGTTACCCTATGATTTGGAAGAGGAATTTCCAAGTCTTAGAAAGGAGGAACCTACTCAGAATGAAGCCTCAAGTTCAGATGATGAAGATACTATCAACCTTGAAGAATTCAAAGCATGGAAGTCCAAAGGCAAAATGAAGATGAAGAAGCTTGAAGACATACCTGAATCTTCAACTCAACCATTTAGAAGATCACAAAGAGAAAGCAAGAAACCTATCAGATATGGGTATGATACATCTCTTGTTACTAAACATTCTGTTTATCTAGCCAAAGATTTGTCAAATGAAGAACCAGGATCATATGAAGAAGCAATTACCAAATCAGAATGGAAAGAAGTTATGGATGAGGAGATTGAAGCACTCAAGGAGAGTGACACATGGGAGTTAGTACCTAAGAAGGACTCAATGAAGGTAATAGGATCCAAATGGATCTATAAGCTTAAAAGAAATTCTGATGGCACCATTAATAGGTACAAAGCCTGATTGGTAGCCAACGGTTTTGCACAAACCCAAGGCATTGACTATGAGGAGACATTCTCACATGTGGCCAAGATGCCAACCATCAGAGTGTTGGTAAGTGTGGCTGCATCAAAAAATTGGAATATGTACCAATTGGATGTCAAGAATGCTTTCTTGAATGGATGGATTTCTGAGGAGGTATATATGTCACAACCCCCTGGCTATGAGGATCCTAAGAAGGTAACATATGTTTGCAAATTAAAAAAGGCTTTATATGGATTGAAGCAGGCACCTAGGGCATGGAATTACAGGTTAACTACATATCTCCAAGATCAAGGATTTGTCATGAGCAAGGTAGATACTTCTCTGTTCATCAAGAGAAGTAATTCAGAGGTAATATACCTTTGTGTTTATGTTGATGACATCATCATTACATGTAATAATGTCAATGGAATCAGATATATCAAAAGTCAAATGATGAAGGAGTTCAAGATCAATGATCTTGGTCTATTGAAGTATTTTTTGGGACTTGAATTAGTATACACTAATTCAGGGATATACATCACTCAAAAAAAGTATATACAGGACATGTTGAAGAAGTTTCAATTGCAGGATGCCAAAATAGCAAGCACTCCAATGGAGGTAAACCTAAAGCTAAGTGCCCATGAAGGTGATGAAGTCAAAGACATTACAGGTTATCAAAGTATGGTGGGTAGTTTGAACTATGCTACCTTAACAAGAATAGATATTGCATATGGGATTAGTGTGCTAAGTCAATTTATGCACAAGCCAAGGATACCTCACTTAGAGGCTGCCAAGAGAATCCTGAAGTATCTCAAGGGTACACTTAACCATGGTTTGTATTTCACTTACACTTCAGATATTGAGTTATTCAGATGCAGATTGGGCAGGATGCAAGGATGATAGGAGGAGCACTTCTGGATATATTTCTTTTGCAGGTGACAAACCAATCTCATGGTCTTCAAAGAAGCAACCTACTGTTGCTTTGTCTTCCACAGAGGCAGAGTATAGAGGGCTGGCTAATTCCACACAAGAAGCAATATGGATTAAGCTTTTGTATACAGAATTGGGATTATACACTAGGTCACCAATTATCTTTGGAGATAATACAAGTTCTCTTCACCTTGCAGCTAATCCTATTTATCATGCTAGGACCAAACACATAGAGGTCCATTACCATTATCTGAGAGAGAAATTGATAAGCAAGGACATTCAACTAACCTATGTATCAACCAACATGCAATGTGCAAATTTGTTGACTAAAGCTTTGAATGGAACCAAACTTTGCAGGTTCAAATCCATGATTGGATTGCAGGATATACTTGAAGATTGAAGATGAAGACTTAAGCCAAAATGTTTGGCTTGAGGGGGAGCTGTTGGTGTAAATTACAAGCCTACACATTTGGCTCAAAGGATGCATTGAAGTTTATACATACATGAAGAAGCATAGGAACATATGCTAGTGGTTAATTACAACTTTACCTCATTGTAAAAGTCAGATTGACTTGGAATCTTTTGTAATCACCTACCAAAAGGATTCGTGGATAAAAGTAGCTGTTTGATTGAAAGAATATCTCCAAGCATTTAGGAGCTTGATCATAGGGAGCCAAAAGTTTGAATTTGAATTCAAACTTCTACCCATCTCTTATAAAAATGGTCATGAAAAGTCGCGGGTAAGAGAGAGCACTCCCGAGCACCTCTCTCAACTTGTCAAGGGCATATCTCAGTCACATATTCACCAAATTCAGTGATTCAAAGCTTGTTGGATTCAGCTTAAAGTAATCTACGTGCTGTCAAAGTTTGAAGACATTCTATTCAGCTATTGTGGAGAAATCTGCGTCGAGGTGATCTCTGGTCATTTTCTGCTATAGTCCTAAAAAGTCGGAGGTATAGCTTAACTTGCTAAATTGATTTCTCTTAGCATAGTTTGTTATTTTACATCATTCTACTTGGAATAGGTAGCTTACTAAGCTAATTAGATACCCCTAAAAGGAATTTTTCCAATTCCTACTGTGTTGGTCAAACTAAGCAAAATACCCAACAGGTTTCAAGACATAAATAGAAGGTTTTCTTGAGTTTGTGACTTCCAAAGTTATCTGTTTTGATTCAAACATTACACACATCATTTCCAAAGTACATAGGACATCTTATGGTGCTATTGGAAAGCTAAGGAGGTCTACTTTTCAAGTCTGAAGAAAAAGGGGGCTGGTATAAAGCAGGTTTTAGCAGTACCTACTCAGTCTCTTGGTGCATCCATCCATCTTTCCCAACATAGATAGATAGATAGATAGATAGATAGATAGATAGATAGATAGATAGATAGATAGATAGATAGATAGATAGATAGATAGATAGATAGATAGATAGATAGATAGATAGATAGATAGATAGATCGATAGATCGATAAATGGATAGATAGATAGATAGATAGATAGATAGATAGATAGATAGATAGATAGATAGATAGATAGATAGATAGATAGATAGATAGATAGATATATAGATAGATAGATAGATAGATAGATAGATAGATAGATAGATAGATAGATAGATAGATAGATAGATAGATAGATAGATAGATAGATAGATAGATAGATAGATAGATTGATTGATAGATAGATAGACAGATATACTGATAGAAAAATAGATACATAGATAGATAGATACACAGACAGGCACACGGATAGATAGATAGATAGATAGATAGATAGATAGATAGATAGATAGATAGATAGATAGATAGATAGATAGATAGATAGATAGATAGATAGATAGATAGATAGATAGATAGATAGATAGATAGATAGATAGATAGATAGATAGATAGATAGATAGATAGATAGATAGATAGATAGATAGATAGGTAGATAAATAGATAGATATATAGATTGATAGATAGATAGATAGATAGATAGATAGATAGATAGATAGATAGATAGATAGATAGATAGATAGATAGATAGATAGATAGATAGATAGATAGATAGATAGATAGATAGATAGATAGATAGATAGATAGATAGATAGATAGATAGATAGA
>CM035444.1:102905481-102917981 GCA_020310875.1 Ceratopteris richardii
TGCAGAAAATTGAAGGAGCAAGACAATGATGGCCACAAGTGTATGTATATTGCTTCCATGTAATGTACAAGTGATTTCAAGTCCTTATATAGCCTCTAGGAGTTTTCCACGACTTTTACAAGTTGAATTTGAATTCAAATGAAGGAGGGAATGGTTGTTGGAGGGAATCAATTCACTTTCCTACAATCTAGGAAAAGTGAAGATCTTGATTGTGCTACTTTTAGGTGATTGATTGCTTGATTGAATTCAACTGCAACCACCACAAATTCGTGGGAAATGGGCTCTATTTTTGTACCTTTACATGTGCAAATCTCAAGGCTTTTACAACGGTAAATGAGCCATCAAAAATCTCTCAAAAAAATACAATAAATGAGCATAAGAAAAAGGAACTTTTTAACGGATATTCTTTCGACGCGATAGCCTTTGATGTAGATCAAATCCACCTCAAGCATAGTGTAAGCTTGATGTTCCAACAGCTCCCCCTCAAGCTAAAGTATGCTTGAGTCTTCATTCTCTGATAGGTTGAATTCCTGCCATAGCTTTGAATCTACGAAGGTTTATTCCATCAAGTGCCTTCGTCATCATATCTGCTACTTGCTTTTCAGTAGGAACAAAAGAAATGTCGATCTCCTTTGCCATGAGCTTCTCCCTGATGAAGTGGTAATGCACTTCTATGTGCTTTGTTCTCGTGTGGAAAATAGGATTTGCCGCTAGATGCATGGAACTTACATTATCTCCAAATATGTGAGGTTTGGAACTCACAAGTCCCAAATCTGTATACAATGCTTTTAACCATATTGCCTCTTGAGTTGCTATGGTCAAGCCTCTGTACTCTGCTTCAGTTGAGGATAAAGCAACTGTTGGTTGCTTCTTGGAACTCCATGACACTAGCTTTGAACCTGCAAATGCTAAGTAACCAGATGTACTTTTTCTATCATCCTTAGCTCCTACCCAATCTGCATCTGAGTAGATTTTGATATCCAAATCTGAAGAGTAAGGATAGAATATACCTTCGTTGATTGTACCTTTGAGATACTTAAGTACTCTCTTAGCTGCATCCATGTGTGGTCTTCTTGGTGAGTGCATGAACTAACTAAGCACTCCCACACTATATGAGATGTCTGCCCTTGTATGAGTAGCATATATCAAGCTACCTACCAAGCTTTGATACTCTTTAATGTCTTCAATTTTCTCACCTTCATAAACACTAAGTTTATGATTCATCTCCAAAGGTGTACCTGTAGGTTTAGTGTTCTCCATTTTGAACTTGAGAAGAAGATCCTGAATGTATCTTCTTTGAGTCAAATACATTCCTGCATCTGTGTATATCACCTGCATACCTAGGAAATATGTGAGCTCACCTAGGTCACTGATTTTGAACTCCTCTTGCATGTGTCTCTTGATTCTTTGAATGCCATTTAGATCATCACCTGTCACAATAATATCATCTACATATACACATAGATAGATAACCTCATTGTGATCCCTTTTGATGAATAGAGAAGGATCTGAGCTGCTAGCTTTGAACCCTTGATCTTGAAGATATGTAACCAACCTATAATTCCAAGCTCTAGGAGCTTGTGTTAATCCATACAATGCTTTCTTAAGTCTGCAAACATAAGATGGATGATTAGGGTTTTCAAAACCTGGTGGTTGTGACATGTATACCTCTTCACTTATCCAACCATTTAAGAATGCATTTTTCACATCAAGTTGGAGGAGTCTCCAATTCCTTGCAGCAACTACACTTATCAATGTCCTGATTGTAGTCATCTTTGCAACTGGTGAGAATGTTTCCTCATAGTCTATACCATGAGTTTGTGAGCATCCTTTGGCAACTAATCTTGCCTTGTACCTCCAAACTGATCCATCTGAATCTCTTTTAACTTTATATACCCATCTGCAACCAATTACCTTTTGATTCGGCGACATTGGAACCAAATCCCAAGTGTCCATCTCCTTCAATGCATCTATCTCTTCGTTCATGGCCTTTTCTCAATTAGGGTTTCCCTTTGCCTCTTCGTAGGTTGAGGGTTCTTCTGAAATAGATTCTTTTGCCAAGTAGATTGAATGCTTTGTAACAAATGTGGAATCATATCCATACCTTTCTGGTTGTTTCTTGTCTCTTGCTGATCTTCTAGGTGCTTGTTTGGAGCATTCTCCAACCTCTTGCATCTTTGCTTTGCCTCTTGACTTCCATAGCTTGTAATCCCTTTCTCTTTCATTTTGGTCATCGTCTGTATCACTTCTTGGATCCTGGACCTGTGTATCATGCTTGCTTCCTAATTGATGAGAGTTAGAATCAAGATCATATGGTAGTGTTACCTTTTGTTTGTCTTCATCATACCAAGACCTGTGTTCTTCAAACACAACATCTCTACTTGTAGTGAATTGCTTGGTTGAAGGATTGAAGAACCTGTAACCTATCTGAGTTGAATCATATCCAATAAACACTGCATTTGTTGCCCTTTCATCTAGCTTACCTCTTATTTGTGATGGTACATGAACATAAGCTAAACAACCAAAAACCTTACAATGTCCAAGAATAGGTTTTCTTCCATGCCATGCTTCATAAGGAGTCATACCTTGAAGTGATTTGGATGGTAGTCTATTGACAAGGTACACTGCAGTTGAAATAGCTTCTTCCCATAGATAATGTGGCAACTTCTTCTCTTCAAGCATTGTTCAGGCTGATCCAACCAATGTCTTGTTTCTTCTCTCTGCAATTCTATTTAGTTGAGGAGAGTACTTAGTAGTCACTTCCCTTTTGATACCTTTGTCCTGCAAGAACTCATCAAACTCTTTGGAGAAGTATTCTCCCCCTCCATCAGATCTGAGCTTCTTTAGTGATCTACCTGTATGATTCTCCACATGTGCAAGATACTTCTTGAAGCAATCAAATACTTCATTCTTACTCTTGATAAAGTATAGAATAGTCCATCTACTATGGTCGTCAATAAATGAGACATAATACCTTGATCCTGCCAATGAAGGTTCTTGACTTGGTCCCCATACATCTGTATGTACTAAGTCCAATACGTTGTTGTGGATGTAGCCTTTGTGGTTGAATGGTTGTCTTTGTGCCTTCCCAATCTGACATGCATCACACCTGTTGATCATGTGTTGCTTTGATATGTTCGGCAGTCCTAGAACACTTTGGTCCCTGCATATATCCTTCAAGGTTCTTTCATTCACATGAGCAAGTCTCTTATGCCACACTTCAAGCTCACTTAGGGTTTGAGACCCAAAGTTGAATAGAGCTATGTTCCTGGTTTCTCCTACTTCAAAAGTAAAGAGCCTACCATGCTTCTCACCTCGGGCTATCTTCTTGAAGCCTTGACATGGATCTTCTACAAAAGCTCCATGTTGGGTGAACCTAACTTGCAAGCCTTTTTCAACTATTTGGCCTACACTTATTAGGTTTTTAGTGATAGTGGGTACATAGAGAAACTTACTTAGAATGTTTGTCCTGCCATTGGAAGCTTTGACATTACCAATCTTCTCCACATTGTGCTTTGTGTCATCCCCTGTCTGCACTTCATGTCTATGCTTTGGACTTTCCAAGTCAGATAGAAGAGCAATGTTGCCTGCAACATGATTCGAACATCCTGAATCTATGTAGAACAAATGATCATCTTCTTTACCTTCTTTGTGGCTTAGATTCATGACAAGTAATGAGTCTTCATATGGTTGATCTTCTGAATAATTGTTGTAGTCCCTTCTATTATAGCTTCTATTGTTGTTGTTGAAGTTGTATCCACCTCTACCTCTATTGTTGCCATATCCACCTCTTCCACTTCCTTTCTGGGTCTTCCCATTGAACCAGCAATTCTGAGTGGTGTGGTTGGTCTTATCGCATATGGCACAAGGTTGAACATTCTGACCTTTGGCTTTGTCTTGCTTTGGTCCTTTCTTCTTCCCTTTCCACTTGCTCTTGCTTGCGAAGTTGGCTTGGGAAGTCCCTTCTTCATCTTCTTCCTTCTTCTTGCCTTTCTGCTTCTTATCCTTCTTATCTGCATATAGAGCACTAGTTGAACTACCATGATAAGAGTTACCTTCCTTTATGCTATTGTTGGCTTCTTGATTGAAGAATTGCCCAAGAAAGATGTTGAAGTCTGGAGTTTGCACATCCATGATGAGATCGTAAGCCGTTGTGAAGGATTGCCATTGCTTATCACTTCGAATGCCGTTGAGAATTTGCCTCATGATGACCTCTTCTTCAATCAGCTCTCCAATGGATGCTAACTGATCCGCAACCTCTTTGACCTTGGTAACAAACTCTGTGATGGTTTGTTTAGGTGTCTTCTTCATTTGGTTGAACTTGTTCCAAAGATGATTCTTTCTTGCTTTTGTACTAGCAAAAAAGAAAGTCTCGAGGGCATCCCAAGTCTCTTGAGATGTCTTGCATCCTCTAATATGTGGTAATAGAAAGTCAGAGATAGAGTTTAGTATGTACGACCTTGCTTGAGCATCCCTTGTGCACCAAAGTGTGAGCTTATCTGTCTCCTCTTGTGTAGGTCCTCCCTTGGATCTTGGAATAGGCATAACTTCATCACCTGCTATAATTCCATAAAGTTTTCTACCTTGCAAATAGGCCTCCATTCTAATTTGCCAAGCCGCGTAGTTGTGTCGATCAAGCTTCTCGATCATTGAGGGAAATCCGTCATCCATCTTGATCTAGCTCTGATACCACTGAAAGAACTTGGAGAAGCTTGTCGAAGGTAGAAAGGTGCGTTTCGAAGCGATGAAGTTTGGTCAAGACAACCGGCACAAGACCAGCCCTTGAGCTTATGAAGACTCAAATACACCTTATAGGCATGCTATAAGTGCAAAGAAACACACCATGTACTTTGGAGCATCAAGGAGAATGAGTTGATACAAACAGATAGGTTCGCAGGTCAACTAGCTCAAAAAACTTACTATCTATGGAAGAGACAATGAACTTCAAATGCCCATAGCGACCAGCGTGATTACAATTAGAAAAAACCCTTTTATGGGAGTGATACACATAGGGTTGCGTGTATGTAATGCACAAAAGTATAAGGAATAAGCAAAATATGCTATAGGAATGAATGTGACATTCACCGGTGGTACTTCCTATTTTTTAGGAATACGAAGAGATTGATCCCGAGGCAGAAAAACTGAGATTTCTCCAAATCTGCTAAACCAAATGCTTGGAAAATTTACAGGCATAAACTAGACACTTATACCTTTCGAATGAGTCATCTTTCACTCAATTTGGAGCTCTGAAGAGAGAGCAGCAGCCTCTACAAGATTGCTGTTGGCGAAGAAGATGATGCCGAAAATTGAAGGAGCAAGACAATGATGGCCACAAGTGTATGTATATTGCTTCCATGTAATGTACAAGTGATTTCAAGTCCTTATATAGCCTCTAGGATTGTTCCACGACTTTTACAAGTTGAATTTGAATTCAAATGAAGGAGGGAATGGTTGTTGGAGGGAATCAATTCACTTTCCAACAATCTAGGAAAAGTGAAGATCTTGATTGATCTACTTTTAAGTGATTGATTTCTTGATTGAATGCAACTTCAACCACCACAAATTCGTGGGATTTGGGCTGTATATTTGTACCTTTACATGTGTAAAGCTCAAGGCTTTTACAACGGTAAATGAGCCATCAAAAATCTCTCAAAAAAATACAGTAAATGAGCATAAGAAAAAGGAACTTTTCAACGGATATTCTTTCAACGCGATAGCTTTTGATGTAGATCAAATCCACCTCAAGCATAGTGTAAGCTTGATGTTCCAACAAGGATGTGTCAAGCCTCACAATTGGAGCTTGCACATGTTCCATACTTTTCAACAATAGATAGATAGATAGATAGATATGATGGAGAGTGTTAATCTCCAAGAGAACAAGCTACTCTTGAATTTAGAGCTCCTCTATATCAAGAGTAACTAAAAAACCTTCACTAATTTGGAGGCACAATAAAAATTTTGGATAAACTGTGAAGAAGAAGACTCTACAGAAAGTCTGCTGCATATATCACTCTGATTGACTTATCAAATGTGTAACATTTTTTATAAAACTTTGCAGAACATTAGGAAAAAAGGTGAACCCTGGATGGGCCTTTTAGCTCAAGGAGTGATTAGTGATGGACCAATCAAAAGAGGGTGGTGGCCACAGTCTAGTCCCTCAATCACCTAGACTAGGCATAGCCTTCCCTTGTTTCTTTGTGGTCAAAGGTGGTATGAATGACTAAAAACCAGGAGTTCCTCTTCAAAAGTGGTTTGATATCCCTTGATTTTGAAGCATAGCCATTGGATGGACTCAAAGATCCGAAGGCTCATGTTAAAACACAAAAAAAAAGTCGGCATACAATTTTAACCATTGGATCTTCAAAATATCTAACGGTGTAGCTTGAAAGTCATGACAACATGCGCCTTTTTATTTCCTTCGTTGGATGGACCTAGAAATGAATGGTTGAGATGTATTGCTTTAAATTTTGGGCCACTTTCAATTGCATCCATTGGATCTTTGGTTGATCTAATGGTTGTGAGGCTTTTTTCTTGTGAGGATCCCAAAGTCATTTTGTAGCCATTAGATCATTGGCACATCGAACGTAGAAGAATCAATTCCGCCACGGAACTGTGCCATGTTTCTTGTCGTTTTCTGCCAGTCCCCAAGCTCCTTGAGCTCATTGAATGCTCTTTCTTTTGTCTTTTAGTGACAGGCAACTGCGCGTTCATCTCAGCCGTCCGTCGAAATCTCATCCAATGGAGAGGAATGCCGACGGCTGTTCACTTCTTGGGAGAGTTTTTGTCTTCTTTTGACAGGTACCCAAAGGTTGATCTTAGCCATTCATTCAATCTCATCCAAGGGACAACAATTCAAACGAATCTATTCGGTCTGAGCACAAATCTTAGAGGAATTTTTTTATTGCAAAAACCACGAGTGGTTTTTTTTAAGACCTTGATACCTCTTTTTGTTCTCTTTAATCCCTAAAAATTAGGGATCCTTACAAGGCCCATGCAGAGTTCACCTTTTTTCCTAATGAGGTGTCGGCTATAATTTGCGCACCTCCTCCAAGTTAAATCACTTCAAAATATTCAGTAGATTTTGATAAATGAGCTTAACAAGTCACCTATGTCTAAAACTGTTCTTCTGAGAAGTCGATTCAGACACCTGAAACTTCTAACACTTGGTTCTCTCAATCTAGAACCCGTTTATGCAAATGATTTATGCCATAGATAGCTTACCTTCCAAATTAAAGATTGAGCACTTGGTTGCTCAAAACTTTACATTGTGGAAGGAGAACTGACCAAAACATTAACATCAAATTTTGCGCCTGTTTCACAAAACAGTGAACACTTCTTCACATATGAATGTTCCTACTCATAATTCTCACAACCTGTTTACAATTAGGCTCTCAAAATTTAACCATAGAGTCATTGACTATGGAATTAGACATCTACAAAAGGATTCTTGAAATGATCAAGCACAGAAGGAGAAAACATAGAAACATCGGGTGCAATTTTTCTTCATTACTAGAGAACTTTTACATATGGATGAGAGAGCTAATCTTCATGCTTGTCAAGAGTCTAATTACTTATAATTCTTCTGGATTCTTGTATTCTATACTCTCTCATATTTGTCTTGACATTTTTCCTTGCATATATAGGTAAATATTTACAAGCTCCTGACTATACAAAAGTATAAGTAAACTATCTCTGAATTAATGTACATATGTGTACAGATCTTCATCTTCTGGATATGCACTTCCTTCATACTTCATATCTTGATCTTTTCTTCAGTCGTTGGCTTCAACTCTTCATCAAAACATCAATTGTTGATTGCCCTGCACCAACAACTCCCCCTCAATCATCAATTGAGGTTTTCTCTATCTTCTTTATGCCTACCATGTCTTTGAATCTCTGTAACTTTGGTCCATCCAAGCTCTTGGTTAGCATATCAGCTATCTGATCTTTTGTTGAAGTATGTATGACTTCAATCTCTTTATCCATCACTTTCTCTCTTAGAAAGTGATACTGAATTTCCATGTGTTTGGTCCTGGCATGAAAAACAGGATTAGTAGCTAGATACAATGAACTCATGTTATCTCCATGAATATTGGGTGTACTCTGAATTTTATCAAAACTCTTCATCGGAGTCTTAAGCCATATCACTTCTTTTGCAGCTTCCACCATACCTTTATACTCTGCTTCTGTAGATGACAAAGCAACTGTGTGTTGCTTCTTTGAACACCATGAAATTAACTTATCTCCCACATAACACAAGTATCCATATGTTGATCTCCTATCATCTGGATTACCTGCCCAATCTGCATCACTATATATCTTGATGTTTGTATCTGATGTAAAACCATAATACAAATCTTCTTTGAGTGTTCCCTTAATGTACCTCAACACTCTTTGTCCTGCAAACCAATGTTCTTTCCTAGGGCAATGCATGATTTGAGATAATACTCCCACTGCATATGACAAATCAGGTCTAGTTAAAGTAGCATAAATCAGACTACTAACCAAACTTTGATATAGCTTCATATCCTTGAACTCTTCTCCACCATATCTGCTCAATTTGTGATTGACCTCCATTGGAGTAGGTGCTACCCTGCAATCATTCATTTTAAACTTGATCAACAAGTTCTTCAAATACCTTTCTTGAGTTATATACACTCCATGTTGAGTGTATGAGATCTCCATGCCCAAGAAATATGACAAGTCTCCCAAGTTACTAATCTTGAACTCTTTCTCCATTTGCTTCTTTAAGCTTTGAATGCCTTTCTCATCTGTACGTGTAAGAATTATATCATCAACATATATGCACATGTAAATGAACCCATCATCACTTGCTTTAACAAGAAAGCTACTATCTGCCTTTGATACTTGGAATCCTAGTTCTTCCAAGAACTTCACAAGTCTATAATTCCATGCCTTGGGGCCTGCTTCAAACCATACAAAGCTCTCTTGAGCTTACATACATACTCTCGATACTTTTCACCTCTGAATCCTTGTGGTTGCTCCATGAAAACATCATCTGAAATATAACCATTTAAAAAAGCATTCTTCACATCTAATTGACATAATTTCCAACCTTTACATGCAACAATAGCTATGAGTGTCCAGATGGTTGTCATCTTTGCCATAGGACTATAGGTCTCATCATAGTCTACACCATATGTTTGAGCAAAACCTTTCACAACAAGTCTAGCTTTATACCTAGACACACTTCCATCTGCATACCTCTTTGTTTTGTAGACCCATTTGCACCCAATGATCTTCTGACTATTTGGTTTAGGAACCAAATCCCAAGTTTCATTCTCCATCAATGCATCATACTCTTCATGCATAGCTTTCTCCCAATTTTCCTTACCTTTTGCCTCTTCATATGTAGAAGGATCTTCATCTGCCTTTACCATATAAGCATAATCTTTGGTAGCCAAAAACGAAGTGTCATAGCTATACCTTGTAGGTTGCCATTTGTGTCTTGTTGACCTTCTGAGTTCTCCACTTCTTGAGGTTTCTGGTTCATCACATTCTGGATCAAACCTTGGCACTTCTTCTATTTCAACCTGTACTTCATTGTTCTTCTCTTCATCAAATATCTGAACCTTTGATTTACCTTTCTTTTGATCCACAATTTCTTCATCACCTGCATAAATATTTATTGTACCTGCATACCAAGTACTTTGCTCATCAAATGTAACATCCTTAGACACTAAGAATTGTTTTGTGGATGGACTCCACAACCTATATCCCATCTGCTTATCATCATATCCAATAAATACATATTTTTCAGCTTTAGGCTCCAATTTATGCCTCAATTGAGATGGCACATTTGCATATGCCAAACATCCAAATACTTTGCAATGATCTAGAGTAGGTCTCTTACCCTAGCATGCCTCATATGGTGTCATACCCTGCAAAGCTTTACATGGTAATCTATTAACCAAATAAGTAGCTGTATTTACAGCCTCAACCCACAAATAATTTGGGCAATTTTTCTTCTTCATCATGGATCTTGCAAACTCAACAAGAGTTCTATTCCTCCTTTCTGCTACACCATTTTGTTGAGGAGAGTACCTGCAAGTAACCTCTCTCTTTATACCTGCATTCCACAAGTAATCACTGAATTCATTAGAGAAATACTCTCCCCCTCCATCTGACCTTAGTCTCTTCAACTTATGACCTGTAATTATCTCTGCATACACATGATAATGTTTGAATGTATTGAATACCTCTGATTTATCTTTGATCACATATATAGTGATCCATCTAGTAGCATCATCAACATAAATCACATAATACCTTGAACCATTGATACTGAAATCCTTTGATGGTCCCCATACATCTATGTGTACCAATTCAAGCTTCTCTGAATACATAAAACCATGCTTGGAATAAGATTGCTTATGAACCTTACCTAATTGACATGCTTCACATTTGTATGTCATATGTTGACCTGCAACATTAGGCAACCCAAGCACTGAACCATTGTTAACCATATCTTTGATACCTCTTTCATTAAAATGTCCAAGCCTCTTGTGCCAAAGATCTAACTCAGAGATCTTATGTCCTCCATAAGTGAACAAGGCATGACCAAAATTACCTTGGATCTTCAATGTGAACAATCTTCCTTCTTTCTTTCCTGAAACAATTTGTTTATACCCATTGCTAGGGTCTTCCACAAACACTCCTTCATTAGTGAACCTAACTTCATATCCTTTTACAACAATTGTCCTACACTTATTAGATTCTTAGGAATTGTAGGAACATACAAAACCTTAATCAAGAGAGTACTACCATCCTTGGCCTTCACTGATCCAATTGACTTCACATTATGCTTTGTATTGTCACCTATTTGAACTACATGATTAGTTACCTTATTCTCCAAATCAGTCATCAAAGCTATGTTGCCACTCAGGTGATTGCTACACCCTGAGTCAATGTAGAAGACTCTTTGGTCTTCACTTTGCCTTTCACAAGTTGCATTCATTATTAATGTTGAATCCTCCTTCTGATCTGAAGCATAATTGTAATAGGTATTGTTGTATTGTTGACTTTGGAATCCTCTACCTGCATTTCTTCCACAGTAACCTCTACTACCTCTACCTCTGAAATTACCTCTTTGATTTCTGCCACCTCTTCCTCTTGAATTAAAATTCTGATTATATCCACCATTACTTTGAGTATTATGCCAACAATCATTAGCTAAGTGATTTGTCTTACCACAAATCTAGAAAGCTTTAACTCCATCTTTATTACTCTTGCCTCTTGCTCTACCTTTGCCACCTCCTCTTCCTCTTAGGAAGTTGGCTTGGCTAGTTGTACCTTCATCTTCATTTGCTTGTTGCTTTCCTTTGATATTCTTCTTCTTATCCTTTGAATACATTGCTTGACCTGCACTCTTATCACTTTCTCCTTTGACATCCTGCTCAAAGGTTAGCATATGTCCTAGCAACTGATTTAGATCAGGAGTGAAATGATCAAGTGATGATTCAGTAGACAAAATGAATGGCTTCCATTTGTCATCACCTCTCAAACCTGTAAGGATTTGCCTTACCAATTTATCCTCCTCAATGTCTTCATCAACTGCTCCTAATGCATCTGCAATGTCCTTCATCCTTGTTACATAATCTGAGATGGATTGAGAGGCCTTCTTCTTGAATGTAGTAAATTCTACCCACAAAGATGCCTTCATTGACTTTGTGGTGTTTTGGAAATGCTCCTCCAAAGCATTCCATATATCACTTGCACTTTCAAGACCTCTAGTGTGAGGTAGCAAGTAATCATTAACTACCATGTAAATAATGCTCATGGGTTGAGCATCTTTCTTCATCCAAGTCTTCAAATATGATAATTCCTCCCTAGTTGGAACACTAGGATCTCTGAACTGAGGCTTTTCTTCTTCACCTATGATGTATCCTATCAAATCTTTGCACATAAGGTGAGCTTCCATCCTCATTGACCATGCTGGATAGTTCTCTCTATCCAACTTCTCTATTTGAAGGGAGTCTCCCATCCTTTCTTCACCTGTGTATTGAATTCTTCAAACGGTATGAGTAATAGATGTACCTTTACTTCGAATGATACTCCTTTTGTATTCCTTGATGTCATATGGCCTCCTTCTCAAGCTTTGCTCTCAAGCTTTCACCTTCTGAATCTTTAATTGTTGAATTCTTTATGTCTGCAGCAGTTAGGGTCCTCCTTCCTTCAATTTTGATACTACCTGCTCTAATACCACTGATGGAGAGTGTTAATCTCCAAGAGAACAAGTTACTCTTATTAGAGCACCTCTATATCAAGAGTAACTCAAAAACCTTCACTAATTTGGAGGCACAATAAAAATTTTGGATAAACTGTGAAGAAGAAGACTCTACAGAAAGTCTGCTGCATATATCACTCTCATTGACTTATCAAATGTGTAAAGTTTTTGACAAAAATTTGCAGAAGGTGTCGGCTATAGTTTGAGCACCTCCTCCAAGTTAAATCACTTCAAAAGATTCAATAGAATATGA
>CM035444.1:102920481-102927981 GCA_020310875.1 Ceratopteris richardii
ATATAGATAAATATATGTATATATCAATGTAAATACATAATCCAATGTCATAATCAACGTCTAAAATCCTAATCATCGTCATCATGATCATCATCATCATCAGCAATATCATGATCAGATGGATCTTCCTCATCCTCATCCTCATGATCATTTATATACTTAATTTTAATTTGAAGTTTAATTTTTATTCATTTATGGAATACTAATGAGTTTTGTTTATATGTGTAGATTCCAACGTATGATGTTGATGATATTCGTCCACAACATTCACAATTACCAATAAGACCTCATTTATCAGAAGCTTCCATGAGGAGGCTACGCAAAACTAATCATGTGCAATATGCAAAGTTGAAAGATCTATATTCAAAAGATGATAAAGTACAAGATTTGTGTGACAATGATGAAGATGATGGCATGGCAGATTTTATTGAGGATTGGTATCAAAATGACAGTGAGAGCATGGATATTTCTAAAAATGAGAAATATCTTCGAGAGGAATGTCTAAAGCATGTATATGAAGGAAGTCGTTTGACACGACTAAGTGCAAGCTTACTTATTCTCAACATTCAAAATCGTTTTGGATGGAGTAATGTATCTGTTTCGACACTATTAAGGTATAATTTTCAATTTTCTATCTACTTATATATATGCGCATCTTTTAAAACTATTAATGCATCTTTCAAAATATTTGTAAAAAATTTGATTGTTTGGATGGCAGGATACGATTGTTTGTTTTGGAGGATATGAAGTATGTATCTTCATTGAATGATTTGTCGATTCACGCATATGTTCAGTTTGAAAGTGTGAGAAGCGGATTTATAATTTGTATTCAAAGAATTTGGCACTGTTTATAGGCCATACAATGGTGACCTGGATGCATCGCATGCACAGAGGTTACTCAAGATAGAGCAATCTGATTATAATGGACTAGTGCCAGCAAGATTCCTAGGGTATGCAGTAAACCTCTTGCATGTCAATGATGAGGCGCATTTGAAGTTTAGGATACAAAGTGGAAATCATGGTGGCTTGAGAGGATCACACATATACATGCAAGAGGTTTACTGCATACCCCAGGAATCCTGCTAGTACTAGTCCCTTATAATCAGGTTGCTCTATCTTGAGTAACCTCTGTGCATGCGATTCATCCAGGTCACCATTGTATGGCCTATAAACAGTGCCAAATTCTTTGAATACAAATTATAAATCCGCTTCTCAGTACACTTTCAAACTGAACATATGCGTGAATCGACAAATCATTCAATGAAGATACATACTTCATATCCTCCAAAACAAACAATCGTATCCTGCCATCCAAACACTCAAATTTTTTACGAATATTTTGAAAGATGCACATAAGCATACACATATATAAAATTATATGCATATATATATGTATATTTATTTATTTACTTTCTTTAATATATCATTTTTTTGATAAACTTACAGGTTATTATCTGAAAAGTTTTTACCAAGTCAAAATATTCTTCCTACCTCACATGATGAAATGAAGAAGATAATCAACAATCTTGGTATGGATTATCAATGTATACATGCATGTCCTAACGATTGTATTTTATATAGAGGTGAATATGCAGACTCTTTGACATGTCCCAAATGTCAATCTCCTCGATATAAGGGTGAAGAAGGTAAAATCCCGAATAAGGTATTGAGACATTTTCCATTGGCTCCACGGATTAGACATATGTTTCAAAGCCCCGAATTATCAAAGCTTTTGACTTGGGGACATGATCACAAAAGTACTGATGGAATAATCAGAATTCCTCATGATAGTGTTGCTTTTCAGCATATTGATTCTACATGGCCTGAATTTGCACAAAATCCACAGAATCTAAAGTTAGGAGTTGCATTAGATGGGGTTAATCCATTCTCCATGAAATCCAGTAAATGGTCAACATGGCCAGTGGTAGTCATAAACTATAATCTTCCGCCATATCTTAGCATTAAAAAGGAACATTTAATGCTTTCACTTTTAATCCCAGGCAAAAGACAAGTTAAAGATATGAATGTATATCTTGCTCCTCTCATTGACGATCTTCAAGAGTTATGGAGAGGTATTAATGTCATTGATATATCAAAAAGCATCAATGAAAGACATATTACGATTCGTGGTATTGTGGCTTGGACTATTCACGATTTTCCTGGATATGGCGTTTGTTCAGGTATTGATGTAATTTTTTTATTCAATATGCATGTAAATAAATATGATTTAATCTAATTATATTTTTATCATTTTCCATGATGCAGGAATATCTACTAAGGGTTATAAAGCTTGTCCATATTGTGGTGATTGGTTGAGATCAATCTATAGTAAGAATCTCAACAAAAATATTTATCTTCGACATCGACGATTCTTGCCTGATGATCATCCATTAAGATCTAAAAGAGAAGCGATACATTTTAATGGAAAGCTTGAAACAGGTCAGTGTCCAAAACCTATGACACCTATGGATTGGTATAAAAAATGGACAGATGGACCTCTGATAGATCCAGAAGCAGAAATCTTCAGTGATGATTCAGATAATGAGTATGTGAACAAAGGTAAAGGGAAATTGGCACTCGCAGAGAACATATCAATATGGTATTCTTTGGAGTATTGGAAAGAGTTAAAAGTATGTCATCTTCTTGATCCTATGCATATATTCAAAAATATTGGTTATTCACTATGGCAGCATCTTCTTGGACTAAAAGATACCACAACATCAAGAAATGATTTGAAAGATCAAAAATCCAAACCAAAGTTATGGCCAGTTTTTGATAGACATCGACAAGAAACGACTTATGCATCTGCTCCTTGGGTACTTACGACAAAAGAGATACAAACTATCAACAATAGAATTCAATTGATCAAGACTCCTACAGGATATGGAGCATCGTTTCAAAACATGTTTACTATGGATGATAAGAGCTTATCTGGATTAAAGACCCATGACTGGCATAACTTTTTGAAACATATTTTACCTTTGGTTATCGATGGATGTACAACGAAAGGAGTACGAGATGTCATCTATCGTCTTGGATCACTTATAAGGTAATTATGATACTTTTATATTTAGTATGTTTGAATATTGGATATCTTTTATTTTTTAATTAACTTCTTTACAATTGTTTTTATGATTTGTATAGGTGGATTACATCCAAAGAGATCGATAAAAATTCGATCCCACAAAAAAAACGTGAATGCAAAGAGCTACTATGTTTGATGGAAAAAGAACTTCCTACTTCATTTTTTGATATTCAAGTTCATTTACTAGTCCATCTTGTAGATGAGATAGAGATTGCCGGTGTTGTCAACACTCGATGGATGTTTTGGGTCGAGCGATTTATGGGAATACTAAAAGGTTATGTGCGACAAAGAGCAAAACCAGAAGGATCCATGGCAAAGGGTTGGATGCTTGAAGAGTGCATGTATTACGTTAGTGAGTACCTTGAAAGAGTTCATGAAGAAGCTCCACGTGCATGGACCAACGAGTCTTCTTCAAAAATAACCGATGAGGTATTATCAGGTAAGGGGGTTCCATTCTTATTTACATTTCAAGAAAAAAATGATGTTTCCACTTTTGTAGCATATAATAGCGAATGCATGCAAGCATTCGTTAGCGAGTACGAGGAACTTCAAAGTCTCCAAAGTAAAAGGCGAAAAAACAAAAGATCTAGACGTAATCTCGATAATAATGAGATTACAGATATACCTTCTTTCACGGATTGGCTATATAGTCGTTTGCAACGCGCCAACGCAAATAATGAAGAAATCTCAGATGAGCAAAGAGAGTTAATGATGGGTTGTGAACAAAAGGTAATTTTATTAAAATATATATTTTATTTTTTTCATATATGTATGTTAGTTTCTATTTACTAATTCAATTTATTTTGCAGGCTCGAATGTTCACTAATATGTGGGCTTTTGGACAGCATATTAGAATCAAATCCATTGATTCTTTACGTAAAACAGAGGATTCTAGTATTGTTGCTTGTTTCAAGCAACTATCACGTGCTAGCTCAAAAGACACGAACCTTATAGATGGCGAACTTGGTTACGTAGGAACTATTGTTGGTATCTACGAAATTTCATTTCGTACATTCAAACAGGTAGAAAAAAGTTTATATATTTTTTTTAGAGTTAGTTTTTTTTTAAGCACCTAATAATGGGACGTTTTTGTTGTTATATATTGTGATAGGTCATTTTGAAGGTTGACTGGTATCGAGCGGAGTATAAAGGTAGTAATTCTACAATAAGAAAGGAATTATCTGGGTTTTGGGCAATTGATTCTTCCAAGGTAATGCGATCTACTAAAGAACCATATATTCTTCCTAGGCATATTGAACAAGCATTTTTTTATAAAAACCCAGATGCTCATCCTTGGTGGCAAGTCATTCATGTGCAACCTAGAGGTAGGTCATTGTTTGAACAGTTTATTGTTAGAGAGATTGAAGAAAGTCCTCTTGATGATTCAGCATCAGATACTGATACATCAACATCTGGAATAGAAATTAGACTCATTATACGTGATAATGATACTAATCTTTTTGATGAAGAGGATAATTCTCTACATGCTGATTCTACTGATGAGGAAGAGGAATTACCAGAAATAGATATTAATCCACCAATAGATGATGTGATTCATGAGAACATAGATTTAACAATAGAAGAAATAAATGAAATCAATAAGGATAATGAAGATGAGACTATATTGATGTCTTACCAAAATGATGGCAATAATGAAAACATATGAGCAGATTAGATAGTAACTTGAAGCTTCTGAATGGATATATATAATAGGTTTTTTTTATTAACTTGAATAACGATGAATCCTACTAGAGAGATGAAATCATGTTCTTCTAAGTTAGAACATGAAGCTCGGGGGTATGCCTAATTATTTTATATATAGCTTTATCTTCGAGGAGTAAATTTTTATCATGTATGTATGCATATGTGTGTGTATTCATGTGTATTATATGTATACATATATTAGTATGCATATATATGTATTTCATGTATATGTATGTGTTTGCATGTGTGTGATATATGTATACATGTATTCATGTACGTAATATATGCAAGTGTTTATAATTGTGTACATGTATATATGTATATGTGTCTATGTGTAAATATGTACATGTAAATATGTATGCATGTATATATATGTTTATGTGTGCATGTAGGCATGTACATGTATGTGTAAATATATATATATATATATATATATATATATATATATATATATATATATATATATATATATATATATATATATATATATATATATATATATATATATATATATATAGATACATACATACATACATACATAGTTTTTCCATACGTGAAACATACTTCCAACGCATACGGGTATGGAAGTATGAAAAAAGTATGGAATTTCAAAAAAAATACCATACGTGATATCATACATGTGAGAAAAAAAGTATTAAAAAAATCTGAAAATAATATATATATATATAATAATAATATATAATATAATATAACAGAAAACAGCCATAAAATATATAAATATGCAGCTGAACATTCAGATTTCAGATTTCAGTTCACACACTTCAGAATTCAGATTCATAAAATATATAAATATGCAGCTGAACATTCATATTTCAGATTTCAGTTCACACACTTCAAAATTCAGATTCATAAAATATATAAATATGCAGCTGAACATTCAGATTTCGGATTTCAGTTATCACACACTTCAGAATTCAGATTCTAATCTCTAGATAATCATGATTTGTAAATATGCAGCTTCAATTTTGTCGAGATACATAGATGTATACATACATGATACACATGCATACATACATACTACAAAAATAGAAACATGTATATTAGATACATATATAAGTTAATATACATGCCTTTCAGTAAACATAGAGTAATAGATTTTAGGAATGACATCATACATACATAGATGCATATATAGATACATACATACGTACATACATACATAGCTCTCTCTCTCTCTCTCTCTCTCTCTCTCTCTCTCTCTCATATACATACATACCGTGCATTGTCGCGACGATGAGCCATAAGTGTCCGCATCTCTTTTAAACACCACTTAAGGGACCATCCTGTCCCAAACTCTGTCTCAAGTGAACTAAGCACGTACTTTTTATCCCTCTCATCATGCTCACTACAAAAATAAAAAACATAATGTAAATAAAACATAAGATATACATTTCAATTTATATGTAAAACTTTTACTTACTTCCATGGTAAGTGGATAAAGCGCAGGTAAGAGTCGCATAGTGCCCGCATTCTTCTCTTGAACTCCAATCCATTCCCTATGTACACAATGTTCCCCTCCGGCTCTATGTCGCACTCTAGTCCTAAGGTGCCTATGCATGTCCTCATAGGCAACTCTGCTCTGCTATCACGTGCTGGAGGTGGTATAGGTGTCCTAAAAATAGATAGATAGAAATAAATAAAAATATGTGCTATAATATCATTAAAAAAAATTATGAAAAAAAACATACCTATGAGCAGATAGCTCTCTTCCTGCATGTGGATCCGTAGAAGAGCCCTCGTCTGATCGCGTAAGCATCTGGATCGTATAATCCAGCTCCTCATCGGACATGTCTGCGTAGTCCCGCATTATGGCCCCTAGAGTATCTGACGGAACTCTTGCTCTCATAAGACTTTTTATGAGAGTGAGTTTCGCCTTTCTCTCTTTACTGGGATCCATAATACCTAACATATAAAACAAAATGGTTAGAAATCAATATATATATACGTGTATGTGTGTGTATGCATGTGTATGTGTGTGCATGCATGTGTATGTGTGTGTATGCATCTGTGTGTATGTGTGTAGGTATATGTGTGTGTTGTCTATGTGTATGTGTGTGTGTCTATGAGTGTGTATGTGTTTATGTATATGTATGTATCTACGTGTGTGTATGTATCTATGTGTGTATGTATCTATGTGTGTATGTGTATGCATGTATGTATGCATGTGTGTGTATGCATATGTATGTGTGTGTATGCATCATTATGTGTGTCTATGTATGCATTTGTACGTGTGTATGCATCATTGCATGTGCATGTGTCTATGTGTGTATGTGTGTGTATATGTGTGTGTGTCTATGTGTATGTGTGTGTGTTTATGAGTGTGTATGTGTTTATATGTATGTATGTATCTATGTGTGTCTATGTGTCTAAGTGTGTATGTGTATGCATGTATGTATGCATATGTATGTGTATGCATATGTATGTGTATGCATATGTATGTGTGTGTATGCATTATTATGTGTGTCTATGTAGTATGTATGCATGTGTATGTGTGTATGCATCATTACGTGTGTATGTATCTATGTGTGTATGTGTGTGTGTATATGTGTTTGTATGTGTGTATGCATGTGTGTGTGTATGCATGTGTATGTGTATATGTGTATATGTGTATATGTGTGTGTATATGTGTGTATGCATGTGTGTGTGTATATGTGTGTATATGTTTGTATGCATGTGTGTGTATGCATATG
>CM035444.1:102935481-102937981 GCA_020310875.1 Ceratopteris richardii
CTCGTGATGCTCAATCTCCAATCCATTTATGGATGCCAGATAGTGGTATCACTGAATTGTTCAGGTAAGTGGATTTGAAATAGACTTTCATTGTTGTATCAAAATAACAACTTTATTTACTAGTATTATTCTAATTGCTTATTGCAGGCTTCTTAAAGATCAATTTTTGCTAGAGGGCAATGACATGCCTCCAACATGTGGAGATGTAAAAAAACTTTTAGAGTCCATTGGAATGGATTACACTAAGATTCATGCTTGTCCGAATGATTGCATCCTCTTTTGGAACGAGTATAAGCATCTCCACATATGTCCAAAGTGTGGAGAAAATAGATTTAGAGAAGACCTTGTAGGCGAAGCAATCCCCGCAAAGGTTCTTTGCCACTTTCCTATCATTCCACAAATTAAGAACATGTTTAGATGCAAATCTGTAACTGAGTTAATGTCATGGCATGCAAAGAGCAGGTCTACAGATGGTGTAATGCGAGTGTCTGTTGACTGTGATGCTTGGAAGCACATAGATAGTAAGTGGCTAGAGTTTGCTAGTGAGCCTTGGTCCATACGTCTAGGCCTAGCTATGGATGGAGTAAATCCATTTGGTTTACGCAGCTCTTCGTGGAGCACATGGCCTGTATGTTTGGTCAATTATAACATCCCACCATGGCTGGACACAAAGAAAGGTCATTTATTATTAGCTCTTATTGTGCCAGGTAAGTATAAAGTAAAAAACATGGATGTATATCTTGCACCACTTGTGGAAGAACTATGCAATTTACGAGATGGGATTACTGTGCGTGACATGTCTCAATCTATAAGAAGATGAGATGTGCGAGTGCAAGGCATACTTATGTGGATGATGCATGATTGGCCTGGTTATGGTGAATGTTCAGGTTTGTCGATTTTGGGCTACCATGCTTGTCCCTTATGCGGACCACAACTCGAAGCACGCTATTCCAAAGCACTGTGTAAAACTATCTATGAAGGACACCATAGATATTTGCCTAATGGACATGTTTTACGTGAAGGTCAAATTGGTCGACAAGCGCAACGCCAAATGAAAGCTAGCAATTGGAAACAACTGTGGGATTCAGAAACTCCAGTCGCTGGCATGAAATAGTTGTCCATTTTTCATGAACTCCCTTATTGGAGTGAATTATTGATCAATCATTTGGTAGACCTGATGCATATTTTTAAGAATGTGGGAGAGATTCTCTGGAAGACTTTGATCAGAAAGAAAGAAAGCAAGCACAAAGGGAGGACTTAGAAGAGCGAGGTCATATGCGAGAGTTGTGGGAAATTAATAAGCCCAATGGAATACTATTGTTACCAAGGGCTCCTTGGGTGCTTCACAGGATAGAAGAGCAACAAGTGAAGAAAACAAGTTCAGAGTTTCAGACACCTAGTGGATGCATGAGGTTCCTAAAGACTGACTTCACACAAAACGACGATCTTAGAGGGCTCAAGTCTCGTGATTGGCACAAGTTTTTACAGTTTGTGCTCCCTGTAGCCTTAAAAGATTTTCTTTCGGAAGATGTACGAAGAATCATTTATAAAATTAGTTCGTTAGTATGGTGGATCTCTTCTAAAGAGATAAATAGAGATAGCATAGAGAGTGCGAAACTCAATGCTATCGAGGTTGTTTGTATGGTAGAGAAATACTTTCCCACAAGTATTCTCACTATTGAGCTTCATTTACTAGTTCATGTGGTAGATGAAGTTGCAATAGTAGGAACTGTCCATAGTCGATGGATATTCTTCTTGGAGAGATTTATGAAGACATTAAAAGGGTTTGTTTGATAGAGAGCACGTCCAGAGGGTAGAATGGCACAGGGATGGCTCATACAAGAGTCTCTTATATTCATAACTGAGTTTCTATGTATGTCGGATCCAGAAATACCTCGCTTATGGAGCGATGATGAAGATGTTCGTCTCGTAGGCGATGAACCACAAGGTAAAGGGTTGCAAAGAAAAATGGATGCAGCTTTCAGAGAGAAGGCAATGAAGTCTTGCATAGTTAACTCTGAGCCTATGCAAAAGTGGTTAGAAAAGTATGACTTGCCACGGAGACCAACGCAAAGGAAAGAGCTCAGTTTTGAAGGAATCGTTCCACTCGATTTTTGTCTCTTCCATAAATTCTTCGGCCTCTTCCACCTTTTCCAACGAGCAGATGGTTAGATACAGCAGTTTCACAAGCAAAGGTAGCGGGTGAAGATATCTCTGAAGAAGAAGAAGAACTAGCAAAGGGATGTGATTGGGAGTATACTAAATATGGTGCACTATGGTCTCATGGACGAAACTTTTGGATCGCACGAATCGATAAAAATAGGTCTACTTTTGATAGTGGGGTTGATGGTGAACTTTTTGCAAAAAAGTAGAGCGAGTGCAAGAGATGATAATGCTCAAGAAGACCAGCTAGATTACTGTGGAGTGATTCAAGATATCTTGAAACTATCTTTTAGGAAGTTTGATTACTTTGTTTTTGATGTGAAATGGTTCAAAGTAG
>CM035444.1:102942981-102972981 GCA_020310875.1 Ceratopteris richardii
ACTTCTACTTTTTTCTAAATCTGAGCTTTGAGTGCTCTACAATGTTTAGACATTTCTCTCAAGTATACATGCAATTGTTTAACTTTCTCTTCCACCTTTACCTTTGCCGCCAACTCTTCCCTTGCTTTGGAGATTTCTCTTCTAGCTTCCTCTAGCTCTTTCTCCAGTTCCTTCACTCTATCTAAGTCTTGGCTGCTCTGGAAAGCTGTGCTGCTATCCAGATCCAAAATGGATAGCAGCCCATCATTTTGCTCCTTGATCTTCTTGAATGATGAATAAAGTACAATGTATTTCTTTCTCTAATTCTTTATTTCTTTATCTTTTCTTGAGTACTGTAAATCCATTTTCTTGAGTTCCTCTAGGAGCTCTTGGATGGTCTGGTCTCTCACCTGAGTGGCCTCTTGGCTCTCTATACATTTTTGCTCCAAGTTTCTTTGTTCCATCCTATTGTTCTCCAAATCTTGCATGCACTTCTCTTTTTCCTGCTGGAGCTTCAACACTTCAGCCTTCTTGCTTTGTAGGTGAAGTTGACATTCTTCCAACTCATCCTTGACTATCTTGAGTGCATTTCTTCCTACCCCGATCTCTCTGTCTTTGTCCTTTATCACTTCAGCGACTCTACTTTCCATTTCTTGACGTTCTTTCTGGGCCTCACTCATCTAGTGTCCTGCGGCTATGATCTCCTCCGTTACCTTTATTATTTCTCCCCGAAGTATTTCATTGTCCCAAATCAGAGCCTAATTCTGCTTGATTAAATCTTTCCTTTCCATCTTCCAGGTTTCTACTAGTTGTCTCTTCTCTTCTTCCATTCATAGACCTTCCAGTAACGCCCATCTCAACCCCTGAGAGAACTATTCTACTCTTTGGTTGATCATGGTCTTCATTTCTTGAAGGTCCCCATGCTCTTCCTTTTCCTGGCCTTGGGTTAGAGCCAACTCCAGCTCTTTACCTTCAGCTTCCGATCTCATACTCTTGTTGTGTTGACTTATCTTCCTCTGCCTTCACTCCTTTCTCTGATTCAGTCACAATTTCTAAGTTTTCTTGAATAGGATCATGTGGGAGTATATAAGTCTTCTCTTCCTTTTGTTCTTCTTTTTCTTCATCCTTTTCTTTACTATTTCTTTTTCTTCATTTTGGATCTCTTGCTCTGAGTGCTCTAGCTCCACATCCTTGGTATTATCTGTGTTATTTTCTTCCCCTGAACTTCTTTCTTCCTCGAATTTCTCTCCCTTTCTCTGGACATCCTCTTGTTGTGTGCCTTCTTCTTGGAGGTCCTTCATTTCACTTTGAGTTGCCATGGTTATTTTCTTAGTCGTATCTTCAATTTCCTCCTCTCCTTGCAATCTGATGTTGTATTCTTTCTTGGGCTTTTCCTAGTGGAGTCCCTTTTCGGCTGCTAAGGCCTTCTAAACCACCTCCTGCTCTTCAGCTTCTTCCATTACAACATCCAGGTCCTGGTACACTATCCTTTCTTGGCTTTGATCTTCTTCCTGACAAGTGGTTAGAACCACTATTTTCTCGTGTTGTGTTTCCTTTATTGCTTCTATCTCAAACCCCATGGATGCATCGAAGAAGTCATCTAGGTCCCCTTCTTGTTCCATCTCTCAAAGTTTTTGGACAGTGAAATCTTCTTGTGCTCTTTCTATCTCTGCTGAGTTCAAAAGTTGTTGCAACAGTTTCCTTTCTTCCTCCTCTTCTTCTTCAAAATTTTGGTCTTCCTTATTATGTTCCTTGTAATGATCTTTTGGCTCCTGAGGTAGTGGTATGCACACAAGTTTCATATCTTCTTTGGTAACTAGTGAGCACATACAGTGAGTGACAGATCAACCCCCACAAGGTAATAAGCTTAAAGCTTTGCGAAAAGCTTCAAACTTTTCCCATGGAAGAGAATTGGTGAATATGTCTGCCACATTATCTTGTGTAGGCACATATACCAAATCAACATCTCCTGCATGAAGGCACTCTCTCACATAATGATAATGCAAGTCAATATGTTTGGTGTGTGCATGAAACATTGGGTTTCGTGCAACAACCAAAGCACTCTGACTATCAGTGAGAATATGCATAACAACATCAATCTCCATGCAAAGATCCATCAACAGGCATCTCTGTCATATACACTCCACTGTAGCTGTGAAAACTGCCCTGTACTCAGCTTCACAACTCGACGTTGCCACTATAGGTTGCTTCTTAATCAACCAAGATATGCATGAGTATCCAAGGAAAAAGCAATTAACACTAGTGGACACGCGAGTATCATAACAACTAGCCCAATCACTATCTGTAAAAGCATGCAAGCATGGTTGAACATCTCTACCATAAAAGAGACCTAAGCTAAAGTGCCTCGGAGATATCTAAACACATGTTTCACCGTTTGCCAATGCTTAGTATAATTGGCTATGCATGAATCGACTTAACTGGGAAACTGCATACTGTATATCCTTGTGTTGCATGCATATATAAGACATCCCACAGCTTGTTGATAAAGAGAAGTGTCAAATGCATCACTGGAATCCTCAATCGACAACCTGAATCTTGCCTCAACTGGTGTGGAAACTGGCTTGCAATCCTCAATATCAAAACATTGAAGTAGTTTTTCAACATACTTTGCTTGATGCATAACAATTCCCCCCTCAACGGATACAAAGTGGATGCCAAGATAGTAGCTCAAAAGACCAAGATAAGTGACATCAAAAGTATGATGCAAATCAGCCATAAGAACATCAAGTTTTGCATGACCGAGTCAAGTGTATGTCATCGACAAATAGAAAAAGCACTGTAAGATTAGCCCCATTTTGGCATACATAGAGTGTGCTTTCAATTGGACTATATGTGAAGCCAAGAGCAATCAAGTGCTTATGGATTTTCTCATACCATGCACATGGAGCTTGCTTGAGACCATACAAGGCTTTATGCAAGCAACAAACCATATCCTCTTTCCCTTTCATAGCAAATCCAAGAGGTTGCTTCACATAAACCTCTTCTTGCAAATCACCATTCAAGAAGGCTGTTTTTATGTCCAACTGATGCACTTTCCAATGTCAATGGGCAACCGATGCAACCAGGGTACCAATGGTAATCATACGTGAAGTAGGTGTAAAAGTTTCCTCATAGTCAATGCCATATTTTTGTGCATATCCTTTGGCAACCAATCTAGCTTTGAAGCGATCAATGCTACCATCAGACTTTCTCTTAATCTTGTAAACCCACTTTGTACCAATGCCATTCTTTCCTTTTGGCAATTCACATAACTCCCAACTACCATTCCTATGTATGGAATCCATTTTTGATTGCATAACGCTCATCCAATGTGGATCATCACATGCATCTTCAAAAGTAAGTGGCTCTTCATTACATGTTGTAGCAATAAGAGAATAATCCACAAAGTTACTTGATGCATGGTGAGAGCTTGATCTTGTTCTACCAAGTAAAGTTGCACTCAATTTGTTGTCGTGCAAAGTTTGTTTTAGCCACTTTGGCATACTTTGTGCACTCTTGATAGACATGCTTTCATTATGTAATACATCATCAATATTTATATCATGCATGGGCTGAATTTCATGCTCATTTTTTGCCATATTTTGACGAAAATGTTCAACCATATGTGGTTGGAAATTTCCAACAGCTTGGATATTTTTTGGCTGAAAAATTTCAGCTATGAAGAAAAGTTTTCAGCCATAGGTAAAAGTTCTTTGAAGCAAGAAAATACCTCATTCTTTGCTTTCATAGGATACACCGATGTATGGCGAGTAGCATCATCAATGAAGGTAACAAAATATACATGCTTCCCAAAAGATGGAGTCTTGACGCGACCACATACATCACTATGAACAAGCTGCAATTTTCTTGTAGTGTGTGTATGAAGATCTTTTGGAAAAGAAGCATGATGCATTTTTCCAAGAATGCAACCTTCACATGCATGCTTTTCAATGCACTCAAGTGTATGCAAACCAATAACCATGTCCTTCTTTTCAAGTAAAGCAAACCATTGAAGTTCAAGTGACCAAAACGAGCATGCCAAAGCTCCATTTCAGCCATGGAAGAATTATGAGCAACCAAGGCATTTGAGGCAGCCCTCTTGTATGTATCCATGCGATACAAACCATTCCATAATGTACCAGACATCATGATAACATCACCATTGCTAAAATCATGAACCATACAATTATCATCAACAAAGTGTACATGAAGTCCAGCTTTGGCAATCAACAGAACTAAAATTAAGTTCTTCTTGATACCGGGCACATACAATGCATTTTTTAAGAGAATCACACCTCCATTTGCAGTCGAAAGCTCCATTTTTCCTACTCCAATGATAGGATAAGAGTCATTGTTTGCACACACCACATGTCCTCCTTTTGGTGCATCTTTCAAAGAGACAAAATATCTTTTGCATGATGTTATGTGATTTGAAGCACCACTATCAAAGAACCAATCCAAATCAAACTCACTCACAACCATACATTTAGAATGCAAAGAAGCATCATAATGACATGTAACCACATATGCCCAAAAATCTTGAGCCATGTTAGCTTCATCATCTTTACATTTGCTGAATTTTCAGCAATAGACATGCCGGATTCCTTCTTCTTTTCATTGCGTTTAGCAAAATTTCTACACTCATCAATAGTATGACCAGCCTTTTGGCAATATTTATGCATCTCTTCTTCTTTTGCAAATCACCATCATTAGAGGAATAAGTGGAAGAGGAAGGTTGAGGCTTTGGTTTTGATGAACCCAAAGCTGAACCATACTTGATTTTCCCCTTTGAGAGATAGCAAGTGCTTGCATTCCCTCAATCAAACCACTCCTATTCACTCTAGATTGCTCTTGTTGCAAAAGAAGAGACACAACCTCATCAAATGCATACATATTAGGATTTCCTTTTGCAACCAAACAGAGTGTAGTAGCAAAGATTTGAAAAGATTCTGGTAATCCTTTCAACAATGTAGAAATGAGTAATGCATCCGGAATGATCTCATCTATGTTTGTCAATTGCTCTTTCAAGTCCTTGATGCATGTCACATACACATCCATCGACTCATTTTCAGCCATACATACATCCTCAAGTTGCTTCCTCAAGTATGCAACATGTGCTTCATTACGCACGGCATACAAAGAAGCAAGAGTGTCCCATGCCTATCATGATGTAGAACATGACCGAATGTGTGGAACTATATGACACTTCACAAAAAGCGCAATCAATGCATGAGCTTGAGAATCTTTTCCATCCCATCTAATCTGCTCCTGTGTAGGTGGAGAAGGAGAAACCAATGTACTTGAAGAAGAAGCTCCATCTATGACAGTAGACTGTAAAGTAGAAGAACGTGCATGTCTTCGATCTACATCTACCACTATGTTCCAATGTTGTTTAGCAACAAGAGAATGATTCATCATGTAAGAACACGTCGGATATTTGGTCCCATCAAGCTTATCTTCAACTTGAACCATGCCAAACAAGTCATTGCTGTCCGCCATTTCACTAAGGAACAAGAAAGTGACAAAAACTTTACTTCGATGAAAGCTTAAATGAGTGCTGAAATTTCAGCTCACAAACCATCACTCTGATGGTAATTTTGATTGCATGAATGGATTTGAAATGGGGATAAAACCCAATGCACCTAGTGGAAATGTTTCTTGGCTACTGAAATTCACTGTTATATGCTCCGAAGTCAATTTGCACTGTTAAAAGTGCACGCACGACACGAGGCAAAAAACTGAAATTTGAGAAGGAGTTGAACCTGCTCTGATACCACTAATGGGTGTGTGTGTAGAAGTGTGAGAGACATACGAGAAGCACACACAATGTGCACAAACACAACAAGACACATGGAGAAGATGATGGGTAGAATAGCTCTCTCTGTTGACGATGAACTGAACTGAAGTAAGATCTGAATAATATCCCTAAGTACAAAGTACCGCCACATATGAGTGAATCATGTATGTGGTAACATGTGGAAGAAACCTCTAGCCAACACTAGAGTAAAAAGTGCCCATGTATAGGGAAAAGGTTCACATCAAAGCTACTCGAGGATCACATAAGTTCAACAACTAGGGTGGATCCACCTTCTAGGAGTTCCGGTGGGGGTTCTAGCAAGTACGGCATTGGCTGCTCATATGGCCTCTTTTTTTCATCCTCCTTTTGGAATATTTTGTTGCTTTTTACAATCATTTGCTGTCGTACATCCGCTTCCCTTGTCTCAACCACTAACTCTTTACTTTTTGTGGGAGGCACCACTTTTACCTTCTTGGGAGGCACTAGCTTCCTCTGATCTTTAGCTAGGTTTAGTTGTTCAAAGATCCTCCTTAACACTTTCTCCCTTCTGACAAAGGTTGCTTCAGTTTTTTATTGCAATAGGTTCTCATGAGGTTTCACATATGCTTCCAACTCTTCTTGTGTCCAATTGGTTGCCTTATCCGAGAAATCATCCAACATCTTTTGATATTGTTTTTCATAGGCCACTCTTTTTTCTTCACAGCCTTGTAAGAAGTATGTATATAATTTTTTCTTTTCTGTCATCGGCGGACAAGGAGCTGGATCTGCCTTCTTCCCAAGTGGGTTCCACTGTCTTGACTACTACTTTCCTTGGGTCTTCCTTCACCTTGATGGTTACATAGTCCATTTCCTTTTCTTGCACATCTTGCTCTTCCTGTTCCTCTTCTTGTGGGGCTTGACTCCTCACTCTCTCTCTGATAGTCTTAATTTCTTTTTAGCAGGCTAGGCGACTCCTACCATTTCCCACACTCTTTTCATGGATTTTCCTATTGTTTGTTGTGTTAAACACGGGTCTTGCCGTCAGAGACGCGTTTAAACATCTATTCGGGTTCTTGGGAGTGGAAGGGGTCTATTAAACAGAGGCCCTATACTTGATTTTCCCAAATCAACTCGCTTAATTCACTCATTCATATAAAAGTTTGTTCATCAACTCTGCTAACAGACTTACTAACAGAAAACACTCAGAATTGTTCCTTACATACTTATTATTCTGATTCTCTCACTCACAGAGTATCAACTCATACATAGATTAAAACTTCTCAGTAACCAACGTACAAAGTGAATGCTACTGTAATGCAGACTTACAGAAAACCACTTACAGAAACAGCGATTCAATACTTCGCTTGATGTAACATTACCGTAATACAATCTATAACACACAGATATAGATAATCAAACAGAACAAAAAGATACAAAATAACTCAGAGTTCTCAAACACACCACGGAAACTACACAGACATCATCAACCAGATGAACAGTCTGGCGACTCCTCTGAGTGTCCCCGAAGCGTCTTTTTTCATTGATTTATATAAAGGTTACAACATCAATCAAGGTTACCACATTTACGCAACAACCTTTCGGTTCGTTAAGGGTCAAATTTTACAATTGCCAATCCGGCGGCTTACACTGGCATGCACGGTGGACTTGAACCCGCAGGTATACAAAAATTACAGTTCATCTACTATTCCTTCTTAATACATAGTTCTGGCTAATCTAAATGTCCGGGCAATTTTCTTTTTCAATGTCTCTAACATCTGTTTCAAAATATCTAGTTCTACGAGCTGAGCATCTGTCCGTACTGAGCTTAATGAAATAACTTGGCTTATTAAACTTTTTGCCTGGGTCTGCAGAAAAGCTTCCTGTAAATAAAATTCATTCGCCAAAGCTGCATCCCGACTGATTTTCATATCAGCAATTTGCTTATCAACTTTGGAGAGTCTTTCTTTCTATGCATCCAGCTGATTCTCTCTTCTTTCTATCTCCTGATTCTGAAATTGGATTGTTCGATGAAAAGCAGCACGCTCTCTTCTGATCCCTGTTATCCCTTTCTGTAATTGAGCTTCCATGATCAATTTGCGTTTAAGAATATTGTTTACTTTAGATAAATCACACTTGCTTCTCTGGAGTTCTTCATTAGTCTTCTTAACCAAATCGGCCATCTCTTGTCCTTTCTGTACTACTTCAGTCAGTTGTGCTCTAGGCTCTTCTAAAAGATTGCCCAGAGCTATACGTGCATCCTCTTTATCTTGGATTAACCGCTTCAATTGAACTAATTCTGCATCAGCAACACTTAATAATTCTTCTTTTTCTCGGACTTCTGTCAATGCCGCATCTTGTTGACTGGTAACTGCTTCCTGTTCGGTAAGTTTGGCTTAGAGCTGGTTAATCTGGAAGTGCAGATGATGATTTTCTGCTTTGACCACATCGATCTCTTCTTGTAGAGGAGTGATGTCTGCTTCAAGGGTATCCACCTTATGTTGTAGTTCCTGACGAATATTCTCTGTAACTTGTCTTAATTGTACCGGAAGCTACTGGGAAAATTGTATAATCATGCGCCCCATGGATTCAAGTTCGGTAAATATGGGAAATGGAGGAAGTGGCTGCTGGGATGTGTTGGTGTAAATCACAAGCCTACACATTTGGCTTGGAAGATATCATGAAGACTCTACATACATGAAGAATCATAGGAACATATGCTAGTGGTTAATTACCACTTTACCCCATTGTAAAAGTCAAATTGACTTAGAATCTTTTGTAATCATCTACCTAAGTGATTCGTGGAAAAAGTAACTCACTTGATTGAGAGAATATCTCCAAGCATTTAGGAGCTTGATCATAGGGAGCCAAAAGTTTGAATTTGAATTCAAACTTTACTCATTACATATAAAAGTCAACAAGAAAAGTCGCGGTTATGAGAGGTCACTCCCGAGCTTCATTTTACTGTAATTGAGTGTGTGTGAGGACTACATCATATCCTACACCTCTCTACACCATTAGGCAATGTTATTCATGCCAATGGGATTGTACACAAGTGTTAATTTACAGATACATTTATATCATTCATCTTTGTGTTCTCTGCTAGTCTACTCAAAAGACTCTCAACTTGTCAAGGGCATATCTCGGTCAATACTCCATCAACTTCAGTGATTCAAAGCTTGTTGGATTCAGCTCGAAGCCTAATACATGCTATCAAAATTTGAAGGCATGCTATTCAGCCAATTCAGAGAAATCTGCGTCGAGGTGCTCACTGGTCTATTTTTGCTACAGTCCTAAAAAGTCAGGGGTATAGCTAATCTTGCTAAATTGATTTCTCTTAGCATAGTTTATCTTTTTACATGATTCCACTTGAAAATGGTAGCTTACTAAGCTAATTAAATACCCCTAGAAGGAATTGTATCAATTGCTACTGTGCTGATCACACTGAGCAAAACATCCAGCAGGTGTCAAGACCAAAATAGAAAGTTTTCTTGAGTTTATGACTTCCAAAGTTATCTGTTTTGATTCAATCATTACACATATCATTTCCAAAGAACATAGGCTATTTTTTGGTGTCATTTGGAAGCTAAGGAAGTCTACTAATCAAGTCTGGAGCAAAAGAGGGCTGGTACAAAGCAGGTTTAGCAGAACGTACTCAGTCTCTTGGATCATCCATCCATCTCTCCCAACAGTGGTATCAGAGCAAATAAGGTAAAATGGGAGATGGTTTTCCTTCATTTATTGATAAATTGGACAGGAACAACTATCAAGCTTGGTCTCAAAGAATGAAGACCTACTTACAAGGAAGGAGTCTCTATGGATATATCTCAGGAGATGAGGAATTGCCCTCATTCAAAGTAAGAGGATTGCCAACCAAGGAAGAACAAGAAAAGCTCAACACATGGTGTGCAAAGGATGCATTGGCAAGGTCTTATTTACTCAACTCTATCTCTGATTTTCTCTTGCCACATATCAGAAATTGCAAGACTTCCCAAGAGACTTGGGAAACTCTATCATCATATTTTTCCTCCAATACAAGGGCTAGGAAAAATCAGTTGTGGATTGAATTCACAACACTAAGGAAGCAACCTAAGCAAGCTGTTTCAGAATTTATGACCAAGATCAAAGATGTTGCAGATCAGTTAGCAAGCATAGGAGAAGATATTGAAGAAGAACAAATTATGAGGCAGGTAATCAATGGAATCAAGGCTGATGACAAGTGGGAAAGCTTCACCACTGCAATGGACCTCTACATGGACATGCACACTCCAGATCTTACAACTCTCATGGGTCAACTATTTACACATGAAGCAAAGCTCACCAAGAATGGAGATACATCCAAAGGTAACAACTCTTCTGCCCTATACACTGATAAGAAATCTAAGGATAAAGGCAAGAGTAAGAAGGTGGAAGATGAAGGCTCTACCTCCCAAGCCAACTATGTAGGGAGAGGAAGATCTTCAAGAGGTAGGGGCAAAGGAGGTAAGCAAGGAAGGGGGAGACCCTATAATTCATCACCATGTAACATTTGTGGTTTATCAAATCATACCACAGATGAGTGTTTCAGGAATTACAAAAATCAGAGAGGAAGAGGCTACCAAAGAGGAGGATACTCACAGTCAAGAGGAAGGTTCAACAATCACAAAGGCCACAACAACAATTACAACAACAACTACAACAACAATTACAATGGAAACTACCAAGGAGGATTCAAAACTAGAAGGGACTACAACAACTACACAGAAGAGCAGGATGACTCTCTTCTGATCATGAACATGACTTCAAAGACACGTACAAATGATGATCACTTATTTTATATTGATTCAGGGTGTTCAAATCATGTGGCTGGTAATGTGGCACTACTCTCTGATCTTGAGGAACCAAAAGGTAAACACCAAGTCCAAACAGGTGATGATACAAAGCATTCTGTGGTTAAAGTTGGAAATGTGAAGACTTGTGATGGTAATCAGAATTTGTTGAGCAGGGTACTTTATGTACCAACAATTACAAAGAACTTAATGATTGTTGGTCAGATTGTAGAGAAAGGTTTGCAGGTCAGATTCAATCAATATGGAGCATTTGTGGAGGACCCAAGACATGGCTTCAAAAGGATAGCTAAAGGAGAAAAATCAAGTAGACTTTTTACTTTTGAGCTAGAAGACACAAAGAATATTGCACTATACAGTTATAAGGATCAAACAATTTCAGAGCTTGAGATTTGGCACAAAAGGTTAGGGCACATAGGAGAAAGGACCTTGAAACAAATGTGCAGGGACCAATGTGTGCTTGGGATACCTAATGTATCCAAGCAACATATGATTTACAAGTGTGGTGCTTGTCAATTTGGTAAGTCTCACACGTTACCCTTCTCAAGGAAAGGATATATACATGAAGACTACCTAGAGCTGGTACACACAGATGTATGGGGACCTACCAAAGACCCTTCAGTCTCAGGTTCAAGGTACTATGTGTCTTTCATTGATGATTATAGCAGATGGACTGTATTATACTTCATGAAGCACAAGGATGAGGTACTTAATTGTTTTAAGAAATATCTTGCATTAGTTGAAAACCAGACAAGAGGGAATTTGAAGAAGCTAAGGTCAGATGGAGGAGGTGAGTACTTCTCCAATGAATTTGAAGACTTCTTGCAGGACAGAGGCATCAAAAGAGAGATAACCACAAGGTATTCTCCTGAATAGAATGGGGTAGCTGAGAGAAGAAATAGGTTAATTGTTGAGATAGCTAGATCTATGCTTAATGAGAAGAAATTACCTAACTATCTATGGGCAGAGAGTGTTTCTACTGCCACTTACCTCATAAACAGGTTACCATCTAAGTCACTTGATGGTATGACACCCTATGAAGCATGGCATGGTAAGAGACCATCATTGGATCACTGCAAAATATTTGGATGTGTAGCATATGTGCACATTCCTTCTCAGATAAGAGGTAAGCTAGACCCAAAGGCTGAAAAATGCATTTTCATTAGGTATGATTTAAATCAAAAAGGTTACAGGTTTTATAATCCTACCAACAAGGGATTTATGGTAAGCAGAGATGTGATCTTTGATGAAAATGATTCTTGGTATGAGAATGAATGCAGGAAGGTCAAACTACCCTATGATTTGGAAGAGGAATTTCCAAAACTTGCAAAGGAGGAACCTACTCAGAATGAAGAATCAAATTCAGATGATGAAGATACAATCAACCTTGAAGAGTTCAAGGCATGGAAGTCCAAAGGCAAAATGAAGATGAAGAAGCTTGAAGACATACCTGAATCTTCAACTCAATCAATTAGAAGATCTCAAAGAGAAAGCAAGAAACCTATCAGATATGGGTATGATACATCTCTGGTTACTAAACATTCAGTTCATCTTGCCAAAGATTTGTCAAATGAAGAACCAGGTTCATATGAAGAAGCTATCACCAAATCAGAATGGAAAGAAGCTATGGATGAGGAGATTGAAGCACTCAAGGAGAGTTACACATGGGAGTTAGTACCCAAGAGGGATTCTATGAAGGTAATAGGATCCAGATGGATCTATAAATTGAAAAGAAATTCTGATGGAACAATTAATAGGTACAAAGCCAGATTGGTAGCCAAGGGTTTTGCACAAACCCAAGGCATTGACTATGAAGAGACATTTTCTCCTGTGGCCAAGATGCCAACAATCAGAGTGTTGGTAAGTGTGGCTACATCAAAAAATTGGAACATGTACCAATTGGATGTCAAGAATGCTTTCTTGAATGGATGGATTTCAGAAGAAGTTTATATGTCACAACCTCCTGGCTATGAAGACCCTAAGAAGGTAACTTATGTTTGCAAATTAAAGAAGGCTTTATATGGATTGAAGCAGGCACCTAGGGCATGGAATTACAGGCTAACTACATACGTCCAAGACCAAGGATTTGTTATGAGCAAGGTAGATACTTCCCTATTCATTAAGAGAAGTAATTCAGACGTAATATATCTCTGTGTTTATGTTGATGACATCATCATTACAGGTAATGATGTCAGTGGAATCAAATATATCAAAAACCAAATGATGAAGGAGTTCAAGATCAATGATCTTGGCCTATTGAAGTATTTTCTAGGGCTTGAATTAGTTTACACTAATTCAGGGATATACATTACTCAGAAAAAGTATGTACAAGATATGTTGAAAAAGTTTCACTTGCAGGATGCTAAAGTAGCAAGCACTCCAATGGAGGTGAACCTAAAGCTAAGTGCCCATGAAGGTGATGAAGTCCAAGACATTATAGGATATCAAAGTATGGTGGGTAGCTTGAACTATGCTACTCTTACAAGAATTGATATTGCATATGGAGTTAGTGTGTTAAGTCAATTTATGCATAAGCCAAGGATACCTCACTTAGAGGCTGCCAAGAGAATCTTGAAGTATCTTAAGGGTACACAAAACCATGGTTTGTATTTTCCTTTCACTTCAGATATTGATATAAAAGTCTATTCAGATGCAAATTGGGCAGGATGCAAGGATGATAGGAGAAGCACTTCTGGATATATTTCTTTTGCAGGTGAGAAACCAATTTCATGGTCTGCAAAGAAGCAACCAACTGTTGCATTGTCTTCTACAAAAGTAGAGTATAGAGGGCTAGCTAATGCCACTCAAGAAGCAATTTGGATTAAACTTTTGTATACAGAATTGGGCTTATATACTAGGCCTCCAATTATCTTTGGAGATAATACAAGTTCTCTTCACCTTGCAGCTAATCCTATCTATCATGCCAGGACAAAACACATAGAAGTTCATTATCATTATTTGAGAGAAAAGTTTCTAAGCAAGGATATTCAACTTACCTATGTATCAACCAACATGCAATGTGCATATCATTCATCTTTGTGTTCTCTGCTAGTCTACTGAAAAGTCTAGCAACTTGTCAAGGGCATATGTCGGTCAATACTCCATCAAATTCACTGATTCAAAGCTTGTTGGATTCAGCTTGAAGCCTAATACATGCTATCAAAATTTGAAGGCATTCTATTCAGCCAATTCAGAGAAATCTGCGTTGAGGTGCTCACTGGTCTATTTCTGCTACAGTCCTAAAAAGTCAGGGGTATAGCTAATCTTGCTAAATTGATTTCTCTTAGCATAGTTTATCTTTTTACATGATTCTACTTGCAAATGGTAGCTTACTAAGCTAATTAAATACCCCTAGAAGGAATTTTATCAATTGCTACTGTGCTCGTCATACTGAGCAAAACATCCAGCAGGTGTCAAGACCAAAATAGAAGGTTTTCTTGAGTTTGTGACTTCCAAAGTTATCTGTTTTGATTCAATCATTACACATATCATTTCCAAAGAACATAGGCTATTTTTTGGTGTCATTTGGAAGCTAAGGAAGTCTACTAATCAAGTTTGGAGCAAAAGAGGACTAGTACAAAGCAGGTTTAGCAGTACCTACTCAGTCTCTTGGATCATCCATCAATCTCTCCGAACAGGATGAAGAGGCTGTCAAAAGTTGGTGTGAAGAGGGAGGAGAGTAATTTGGTGAGGAAGATGAAGTAGAAGGTTCCTCATGGACAATAGGTGGAACAGGGAGAATGGGGTTAATCGGAGGCTCGGCTGGAGGAGTGAGATGAACGGTGGTTGTTTTTAATACCTGTTCGGTGGTTTGTTGCGTAGTGTCATCAAGTTTGGCAGCTGCAGACACCACTGCTTTAATCAGTTCTTCAAAAATTTCCTTAATGATAGGTTGCCCATCTTCTTGCTTTTCCTGTTCGGATTGTCGCTGAGATTCTTCTTGAGAGGAGCTGGCTCCGGATTTGGTGGTCTCATCATGCATGAGCCCGGCGGAGGAGCTGGAATAATTCTTCGTCATCCTCTTCATCATCTTCTAAGATCTACGCAGATTCTTCATGGTGTAATACCGGACCTCTGGGTGGTGGTTGTGCTACTTGTATTGCCGAAAACAGGAAACTTAATATATGCGGTAATCGTGATCGGGGCATTTCTCCCTTGTTGACCTGTTTAATGATGGAAACGCATTCACGATGAATGCCGCGGAAATAATATGATGCAAAGTTCACAGGCTCTCTCGCAGCCATATCTATTGCCAAATAGAAAGGGTGAGATATGTCGTATGTACGCTTTTGCAGGTTGAGGATAGCTACTAAAAACTGTAATGCGGATCTTTCAGGCTCAGGGCGACAAAGAATAGCATATTCATTAGAGGAATATCTAGGGAATAACTCAATCATGGTAGCAAGCGGCAAATTAGGTCCATTCTCTCGACCTTGCGTAGAGAGTCAGAATGCATCAGCAAAAGTCTGAAAAGTTATTACGGTACGAGATGGTAAGGAGGTGATTGCCCAACTTTGCTCTCTAGCAGGTGTGGCAGCGATGGCGGCGATGATTTGGGCATAGAATGGGTGACAATCCACTGAATGCCAAGGCAGTTCAACAAAATTGGCCAACCCACGAATTCGCAAGAACTCACCTACATCTGCGGGGAGTCCATCACGGAACGCAGCAAAGTTTGCTAACGCTTCCATGTTGCGCACACACAAGCACAGGAACACAATTGCACAGGGTATACAGAGAGCACAAGCATGCAAAACACACAGACACAATAGCGATTGACAGTGGAATGAAAAAGGTTAAGTAGATACTTGGCAGCGGGAAGCAATTGAAATTGTTAATCATCGCGCGATGTTGAAATGATAACCTCATAACTTCGGTGTGCATGCATGAGCAGAACGATAATGCAGGGCGGCTATAGATCATAATTAGGTATGAAACAAGGATATTTACAGACTTATTTTATTAATCACGCAAAACTAAAAAGGAAAAGAAAAGAAAAGAGAAAAAAATATGCGGGCAACCGTGGAATACTTTAGTGCGAATCAGGCGCTTGATGATACGGTCGCAACTTTGAACCATTTATAACTTTTGGAAGAGGAATTCCGGTCAAAGTAGCCACCCAAAAAGTTGCTGGGCCCACTTGTTCAGTAATCCGGTAAGGACCAAACCAGCGTAACTTGAATTTTCCAGCAGAGCGGTTTGATTTTGCATTATAAAACAGCACAAGTTGCCCTACCGTAAAAATTGGACTTTTTAAATACCGATCATGTGTACGAGCTTGCCGTAACTGCACTTCTTGAAGAGTCAGAAAACTTTCCCAGCGATGCTCATCTAGTTCTCTGAGTGTGTCCAACCGAAACGGCAAAGAATCTTTAGGTAACAATTTCTGAGAGATTGCCACACGTAAGCTTGGTACTACAAGCTCCATTGGTGCAATTGCCTCCATTCCATATGCAAGTTTGAAAGGAGTCAGTCCGATGGCAACTTTGTAAGTAGTCTGGTATGCCCATAATACTGCAGGTAGTAATTGATCCCATCTTTCTAGTGATTCGACAATCAATTTATGAAGCATACTCAGCAAGGTCTTGTTTGTACTTTCAGCCAAGCCATTAGCACGAGGGTAATAAGGAGAACTGAATTTATGTAGAATCTGAAAAGAGTGTGTGAGCACTTTCATTAAATTGTTAACAAAATGTGTGCCTTGATCAGTCACTAGTTCTAGAGGTAACCCAAATCGTGGAAATACATCTTTCACTAAACATTTTGCTACCGAAATAGTTGTAGCGGACCGTAAAGCCCAAGCTTCTGCCCATCTTGTAGCATAATCTGTGCATGTCAGAATATATCTGTTGTTGCTAAGGATTGCTGGAGGTGTGATTGGTCCAATACAGTCAAGACCCCATTTCTGAAAAGGCTCCAAGGGTAATACAGGTTGGAGAGGGAAAAAATATCGTTGTAAAGGTTGTCCAGACCGTTGACAATTGTCACACTGTTTGACAAACTGAGATACATCTCTGTACATGGTAGGCCACCAAAGCCCACTTTGCAAAATTTTTTGGTGCGTTAAATCTGCTGCAAAATGTCCACCGGAAGGTATGGAATGTGCCAGAGTGATAACTGAGTTTACCTCATGTGGAGGAATACAATGAAGTAAGACTGATCATAGTAAGTAGATGTCACAGGAGGTTCTACAGGAAGATATCCATCAGTAAGAAAAGTAAATAACTGATAATAGTAAGTAGATGTCACAGGAGGTTCTGCAGATTCATCACTAGTGGGGTCAGTAACATAAATTGCAGGTGTGGTGTCATCAACACCGACCGGAGCTTCACCGGAATCCAACCGAGAAAGGAAATCTTCTAATGCATGTGCAGTTCTAGGTCGATGAATTACTTCGTAATCAAACTCTTGTAATAGTAGAACCCAACGCGCTAAACGACCACCTAAATGCTGCTGCCAAACCAAATATACTAGTGCAGCATGATCTACATGAAAGACGAATTTTCGGCCTAACAAATAATGCCGAAATTTCTTTACAAAATATACTAAACCAAGGCATTCTCTTTCAGTTACAGAATAATTCCTTTCAGCAGGAGAGAGCCTTCTACTTGCATAATAAACAAGCCTAAACCACTTATCAGTTTGTTGCATTAAGACACTTCCAATGGCTATATCTGATGCATCTACAAAAACATGAAATGGACGTTCCCAATCAGGAGGTTGTAGAATTGGAACCTGCGTTAATAAGCCTTTTAGACGATCAAATGCTGTTTGACATTCCTGAGTCCAAACAAACTGTTGAGGAGTACTGGTTATTAATCTATTGAGAGGTATTGCCAAATGAGCAAGCCACCGTAAATGTCGACCATGCCACCTGACTTGACCCATGAATCTCATTACTTCTTTTGGCGTAGTAGGCACAGGTGCTTAACACAGCTGCAAATTTATCTGGATCGACTTGTATGCCTTGTGCAGACACAATATGGCCAAGCAGCTTACCACATGAAACTGCAAACACAGACTTATTTGGGTTCAGGCAGAGTTTGTATTCACGACACTTCTCAAAGCAACACCATAAATGATAGAGGTGTTCTATCATCGTACCGAATAAAGAGAAATCATCTAGATATACTTGCATGAAAGAAGTAAGATAGGAGGAGAAGATTTCCTGCATACATCGTTGAAAAGTACTAGGAGCATTTCTTAATCCAAACCACATAACTGTACAAGCAAAAACACCCTAGTTGGTAATGAAAGCTGTTTTCGATATGTCTTGTTCAGCCATTCTGACTTGATTATACCCACTGTAACCATCCAAAAAGGAGTACATTTCATGTCCTTCTACTTTGTCTAGCATTGTATCAAGGAATGGAAGAGGAAACGGATCAGGCACCGTGGCTGCATTCAGTTTCCGGTAATCCACACATATTCGGAGTTGCTTATTTTTCTTGGGAACAATAACAATTGGAGATATCCACTCAGCATGTTCTACTGGAACGATGAATCCGACTTGTAATAACCTATCAAGCTCTACCTTTACCTGTGCTGCATAGTTAGGATTCATCCTGTAGCTGGGTTGTTTAATTGGTTTTGCCTCCGGTTTAAGTACGACTCGATGTTGATATATGCGAGGGTCTAGACCCTTCATATCACGATAATCCCATGCAAAAACATCAGAGAACTCATGAATAAGTTGTATCAAATCTGCTTGAAATGCTTTAGACAATCCTTCCTTTATCTTGACAGGTCGTGGATTTACTTCATCTCCTAAATTATATGTGATCAACTGATCTTCGGGAACATAGAATTGATTAGGTTTTTTTGAACCATCAACTGACTGCAAAAGTTGTTGTATATCAACCTCATCCTTGACAACAGTATCTTCTGTCTCTACTTGTTCGGTCACAGTGTTATTCTTCAAAAATTCTTCTTCTTCGTCATCGGATAACCCATCTAACATATGGACCGGTTCTGCCACATATGGTCTAGCATGTAGTTTACAGGGCTGAATAGCATCTAATTTTACAATATATTTTCGATTATTGTCCTTGAAAGTGAGTTCCTGTGCAGACCAATCCAGTATAACCTTAGCTTGTTTTAACCAAGGACGGCCAAAAAGAAGATTATAATCAAGACTAGACTCCGGTAGTTCTAAAACTACGAAAGTCATCTTAAAAGTTGTACCCTACAAAGTGATTGGGACATTCCGTACAAGTCCTACTGGGTGGACTCTGGATTGGTCGGCCATTCTAACAAAAAACTGGATAGGTTCAATTTCGGTCCAGCCTAACTTTTTACAAAGTGCTGCAGTAGCTATGTTTACACCAGATCCACCATCAATTAGTACTTGAGTAATCTTATGATTTTTGTACCATACCGTAATTAAAGGGACCGAATGATCCACCGTAGAGTCAGTTTCCGATTGTACTGTCGTTGTTGCTGGAATGCAGGAAGCCGCAAAATTGAACTGCTGCTGGAATTGTTGCCGAACTCCTCGTACGAATGCCAGTAACTGTCCAAGAGGAAGAGTAATGGATGCTTTAGATAAAATTTCCCATGCCTGCTCTGTTTGACTTGTACCTTTTACTGATTTTGAAGACGATGCATCAATTGCTGGGATTGACTCTTGCTCCTGCGCGATTTCCTTTGGCAACGGAACTTGTGTCACCGGAATTGGATCTGGGAACACTGGAGGTTCTGTGGAGGTCCACTGACTAGCTTTGTCATACATTCTTTGTTGCTCACGAATACCTTGTTCGAATACTTCAGCTGCTGGTTGCAACTGCTTATCGGATCGGGTCTGGACTACTGTAGCTTGTGTTTCTAATGGTGTGATATGAACCATATTTGTCATTGGGTTCTGACGCTCTTTTTTCCTCTGATCATATTCGGCTGCATCTTTACAGAATCTTCTGATGTGACCAAACTCACCGCAAAAATGACAGCGAGGTGGTGGCAAGGCATTACCTTCTTGTGATGTTCCTATCTGCCAACGATTTCCATTATAGTTGATATTCCTAATAATTTCTGTATCCTTGCTGCTGATTATTTCTCCTCTGAGGTGGTACATAGTGGGTGGCAGGCTGTCCTGGTTCTTGTATAATTGCATTTACTGTTGCTGTTCCCTGCACTTTGGCGTTATAGGCATAGTTTTCGGTGGAATGTCCGTTTGTATTGCAGATAGCGCAATACATCTGATTAAGTGCACAAGTGGCACTGGTATGCCCTGAATTCTTGCACGTAGTGCAGTATATCTGTCTAGTCGGATCTTCTGCAATATCTTTACTAGCTTTTAACCATTCTAGGTCTTCGGTAAAACCTCCAACCTTATTCTCGAGCTGCAAAGCCATTGCAATAACCGCATCTAGCATCATAGCTCCCACACAACGAATGATCATAATCTGTCGGAGCTGCGGAGTCAAACCATTAATAAACCACTGTGTGATGACATCATCCGACAGGTTTGCATGGGCCGGCGGTAGTTTTCTCAAATGAGTTCTGAATAGGATGGCATATTCCTGCATTGTTTGATTCAGCTTCTGTCTATTGTTTTGCAGGTAATCAAAAATTTCGGTAGGGTTCTTCTTTAACCGGAATCTCTACAGAAACACATCTCTTACTGCTTCATAGGTACCGAAATGGTTGATATCATATTCAGTAAGCCACTTGGCGGCTTCATTAACTAGTGTTGACTAGAATACTATGGCCTTGTACGCCGGATCGAGTGGATGATTAAGTACTGCATAACTAATTTCAAAAGTTCGTACATGAGCATCAGGATCATCACCTGGAAATCCACCGAATTTTGTGTTGGTAACTCCTGTCGGCACCGGACAAGGTGGAAGTAGATGTTGTTGTTGCCAACTCATGGTGCTTGCTGTTGTATTGTTACTATCTCTTGAGTTTCGAGGTTGAATTTCTTGACCGTCGGAATCTGTATTATCAGCCTGTGCACTCTCCGTCCTGATAATATCGTTCAATCTCTTTCGGATTTCAGCTTCGAATAAGCTACCTTCCTCCTTGATATCAAATGTACGGAAGCTTACTCTGAATAGTGGTGATTGGAATGAAGATTCATCAGGGAATGGTAAACCGTCATCGGGAGACTGTGAACTCTCTGTAACTTGGACCGAAATATCACCAGAATTTGTCGAAATTTCACCAAAACAAGGTACTTTTTCACCTTCACTAATTTCTTTGGCCAACACGCTTCTATCCATAGACAAACTCGAATCTTGTCCAGATGGTGTTAAGTTAACTGCATACTGCGTCCTGGTAGACTCTGGAGTTACTATATCTTCGACAGACTGTGCCGAAATTGCACCGAAATCTACCGAAATTCTAGTACGTTCCACTGGAATGTTACTAGACTCACTACTAACGTTCTTTGCTTCCTTGACAACTGGGTTAAACTTATCTGCGCTTCTAGCTCCTGGGGGCGTCCTTAGCAAATTAGGTATCGCCCAATACTGTTCGTTTCTCCTATACTTCGGGTACGTTTCATCGGAACGACTAACCGGCATATATCACGTTTGCAATACTTTGCGTACCACTCGTCGATTCACAATCTATGACCACTTTCTCACAATCAATTTACAACACTCTGGTGCCACTTTCCAATAATCACTTTGCAACAATTTGGTGCCACTTTCCCACAGACGGCACCAGTGTTAAACGCGGGTCTTGCCGTCAGAGACGCATTTAAACATCTATTCGGGTTCTTGGGAGTGGAAGGGATCTGTTAAACAGAGGTGCTATACTTGATTTTCCCAAATCAACTCGCTTAATTCACTCATTCACATAACAGTTTGTTCATCAACTCTGCTAACAGACTTACTAACAGAAAACACTCAGAATTGTTCCTTACAGACTTACTATTCTAATTCGCTCACTCACAGAGTATCGACTCATACATAGATTAAAACTTATCAGTAACCAACGTACAAAGTGAATGCTACTGTAACGCAGACTTACAGAAAACCACTTACAGAAACAGCGATTCAATACTTCGCTTGATGTAACATTACCGTAACACAATCTGTAACACACAGATACAGATAATCAAACAGAACAAAAAGATACAAAATAACTCAGAGTTCTCAAACACACCACGGAAACTACACAGACATCATCAACCAGACAAACAGTCTGGCAACTCCTCTGAGTGTCCCTGAAGCGTCTTTTTTCATTGATTTATATAAAGGTTACAACATCAATCAAGATTACCACATTTACGCAACGACCTTTCGGTTCGTTAAGAGTCAGATTTTACAATTGCCAATCCGGCGGCTTACAGTTGTGTGTTGGGTTTTAGTGAATCTTCCAACTCCTTGCTCTTCCTTCCTTAGAAAGACACCTGCTTTGTGTTCATTAACTCCTCCATTTTTCTTCTGCTGAGCATCAAATCCATATCCTCATCTTCATCCAAGGCTGTGTATAGGATTCTTGTGAGAGCTTGTAGTCCTCCCAAAAAATTCTTTTCCTTCCAATGCATGGCTACCTCATAGAAATATTTCAAAACATAGCTTGACAAGTCCATTCTATCTAGATCACCTCTTTTCATAAAAGCCAGGGTCATTGCTTTGTGTGGCATTGTATACCTGGTCATCTAAATTGAGCAAAAATGAGGATGGAATAGCCTGACCGCCATATTGAGTACTTTCAAATCAAAGTCTAGGATTTTTTAATCTCTTTGTACCTGTCCATACCCTTTCTAATGTCATTAAGGTTGTAGTTCTTGCCACCTTCAAATTTCAAAGCCTCCTTGATCAGGTTTTGATTGATCTTGATGGTCTTCATTTGCCCTGTGAAATCTGGCACTTGGCATATCAAGTACGATGTTTGATCACTCTCACTCCAGGTGTGCTTGTCCATGGTTTCCATAGTTGTGATGCATCTTGGGATATCTATCATAATAAGATCCAAATCTAGGAATGCTTTGATCCTAACTACCTCCCAAATCTCCTTGATATCTTCATGCTTATGTAACTTTGCCATATCCAAGGTGACCACATTAAATTTAAATCCCCCGAACTTCAGCATATATACATATTTGGCCATTCTTGTCAGGTTGTGCTTAGCTTCCTCATCGATCTCCCCTGCATCAAGGAACCAATGTCCCCTGGATGGAGATATGGCCACATTTTTTAGCATCTCTTGAGCCTGAATTTGATTAGATCCTTCATAATCTTATAGACCTTCCATTGGATCTCTCAATTCACGACACCAAGAAAAACATCACAAAGAATGAAAGAATAGAGAGATATAGCAAAAGCATCATGATCTAAGGCCACTTATTATTTATCACATAGGCTTGCACTCACATTACGGTGAAGGCTTGCTATTTCTAAAATTAAAATTTCTCAAATTATCACTCTTAAAAAATGAAGAAAATTTTGAATCCCTTTCCTTTCTAAAAAGAAAAACAAACTTCCTATTCCTATCGTAAGCATTTAGTGCATGTCTGTGTCTTATTTTTCAAACAACAATTAAATTATCTTGTCTTTGGCAAGGTGAAACAACTTCTTCTCTGTACATTGCTTCTCTTTTTCTATCTTGCTTTTGTGTTTGTGTTCTCCTCCCCCCTAGTTCTCTGTAATATTAAGAATGTAGGTTGAAGGTTGGTTGTCGCATCAGTGGTGGATCTGCTCCATGAAGTTCATGTGTAAAAAATGGCCTCCCTATGCTCAAAAGCCCTTATTGAGTGTTTGTGTGTGTGGTTTTGTGCAAGAGCAGTTAGGGTTTCTCAAATTAATGTGTGCCCTCTCATCACTACAAAGCATAAGATGGAAATCCCCTTTGGCTGCTTGGATACATATATTCATGCTTATTCATAACATGTAGATGACCATGCAAAAAGTGAAATAAATAAAACAAAAAAAAAGGTGTGAGCTATACAATATCAACAGTGAAAAGTGGAGTCAGGATTGTCTCATCTTTTCTTTGATTTTCAAGATTCTCTCCCGAGCTTCTTGTTGAGATTCTTCTTTGATTCTCTCCAAATCTTTCTATCTATGCATTCCTACGTGTAATCTCTGCCATTGTTGTTCAATGAGAGGTTCTATGTATTTTTTGACCATACATCTATTTATGTAGTTGGGCATGACTAGACCTTCTAGGGTTGCAAGTTGCATGGCTCCACTATTGCTAATCTTGTGTAGGATATATGTTCCATGTCCCCTCTTGTGCAATTTCTTGCCCATTTCCTTGATGGTGAATGCTAGTACTAGGTCTCCCTCATTCAAATCCTTCTCTTTGATGTGCATGTCAAAGTAAGCTTTTTGTCTCCTTTTGTTAGCATACAAAGAGTTGATGGCTTGCAATCTAGTGGCCCCTAACTTTTCTAGTTCCGAGATTCTTTTTACTAACTCATGTTCTGTCCAATCTAAAATCTATGTCACTTTTAGGGTTGGAATCAAGAATTCCATGGGTAAGATAGCATTTTGTCCATACACCAAATTGAAAGGTGTTGTTCCAATGTTGGTTTTATAAGCAACTCTATATGCCCAAAGAGCATGATGTAATTGCTTATCCCAGTCAGACTGCTTATTATTGACTATCCTTTGCAAGACTCCACACAAAACCTTATTGGTGCTTTTGGCTAAACCATTGGCTTGGGGGTGATAGGGTGCTGAGAGCATGTGCACTACTAAGAACTCATTTAGAAGATGTTCCCCTATCACTAATGATTTCTAATGGTAGCCCAAACCTCACAAAGATGTTCTCAAATAAGAACATGGCTATTGTCTGAGCATCATTTCTTCTAGTTAAGTAGTTAATGATTTCTAATGCTTCTGTCCACTTAGTTAAGTAGTCAGTTGCTACTATGATGTATTTTGCATGTTTGGTTTTGGATGGTGGTGAAATGGGTCCAACAAAATCTATGGCCCACTTGGAAAAATCTCTAAAACTCCTTATGGGCCTTAGTGGCATGTCATCTTTTCTTATAGGGTTCTTTGTCCTTTGGCAAATGTCACATCTTTCCACAAATAACTTAGCATCCTTATGTAATTTTGGCCACCAAAATCCTGCAAAGATTATTAGCTTGGCAGTTCTTTTTGCTGAAAAGTGTCCTGGTGTTGCTCCTGCATGTGCTAATTGCAACATTCTCACATACTCCTCTTCTGGAACACATAACCTTAAATATCCATCTTTACCTCTCTTATACAACTGATCCGTTATCAAAGAGTGGTCTTTTCATTCCAGATTCATCACCTTCTCATGAAAGGTATTTTTCACTTGATTGTCTTGTGTCTTCAACTACTTTATGATCTCTTCTCCCCATACTGGATTTCTTTTGTATCCAAAACATGGTTGCCTTCTCCGTTGCTCTCCGTCCTTGATAGTCTTCACACTGTTGCACAAAATAATGTATGTCTTTCTTTTGATCTCGCCAATATACCCCCAATCTATGAAGATTCACTAGGGTTTGAGTTTCCGAAGCATGGACTAGGTTATGAGGGTTATGTGCCCTTTCTAGGTAACTCCTCTATTCCTCATCTATGATGCAACTTAATAATATGCTCGAGTCATGGAGATAGTACAAGTGTCCTAAGAGCAAGATGTAATTTCTGATTTGACCTAGGACTTGACTTATGTCTATTTTGGTGAATTGAGGTCCAAAACTCAACAGTGGGAAAAGATTTTCTGCCCAAGTAGGTAAAACTTCTACCTGAAACAGATAAGTATCAGGCAGTCCATCATCCACCCCTTGGGGTTCTTCTCCATTGCATAGTCTAGACAGATGATCTTCCCTGATGTGAGTCTTTCCATGTTTTACTACAACCTCAAAATCAAACTCCATTAATAATAAAAACCATCTGACAATTCTTCTTGTGTTACAAGGCTTGTTCACTAGATACAAGAGGGCTTGATGATCCACAAAGAACTTGAACTTGTTTTCTAGGAGATAATGTCTGATCTTCTTGACTGCATACACCATGCCTAATCCCTCTCTCTCTCTCTTGTGGTGTAGTTCCTCTCAGCTTGGTTCATTTGCCTACTTGCATAAGCAATTGGGAAGTCTAGCTTGGAATTTTCCACTGGTTGTGCTAGAATGCATCCAAATGCAAAATTGGAAGCATCCACATGGACATGGAAAATTATCTCCCAATTGGGTGGTTTCAGAATAGGTGTTGAGCTCAACCAATCTTTCAATTTCTTAAAAGCTTCTTCACATTCTTCTGTCCATTCAAATTTGGTGATTAAGGCATATAAAGGTTTATTAATCATAGCATAATTGTGTACAAACCCTCCTGTAGTACCCACAATGTCCCATAAAATCTTGCAATTCCTTCACAGTTGTGGGACTAGGCATCTCAGCTATAACCTTTGTCTTCTCTTCATAAGTGGATATGCCATTCTTTGAAACAATATGACCAAGTATCATTCCTTGCCTAACAAAGAAGATACACTTTTCAGGGTTTAGACATACTCTTTAAAGTTCGCACCTTTCAAAGATTTGTCTAAGTTCTCCAAGGTGAGCTAATCTTTTGCAAGAAAAAGCACATAAGTCATCCATATATACTTCCATGGTTGTTCTCAAGAGTTCTTTGAATACATGAAACATAAGCCTTTGAAAGGTAGCAGGTGGATTTTTCAAGCCAAATGGCATGACCCTAAATGCAAATATGCCCCACTCAGTTGCAAAAGCGGTTTTGCGTTGGTCTTCTAGGGCTATAGCTACTTGATTGTATTTGGAGAAACCATCAAGAAAGCTATACACCTCCTTTCCAGCTACTCTCTCCAGCAAATGGTCAGTAACTGGTAGTGGATAATTGTCCCTAATGGTAGCAACGTTGAGCTTCTTGAGATTGATGCAAACCCTGAGTTTGCCATTTTTCTTAGGTATACCCACTATGGGAGATATCCATTTTGTGTGTTATATTTCATAGATAAACCCCACTGATATCAATTTATTAATTTCTTCCTTGATTTTGGCAACATAAACATGATTGTAAGTGTAGTGCCTTTTCTTGGAGGAAAAGTAGCGTTTTTCTCTTCAATGTACTGAAGACACCACTCTAGAGCTATCATGTCCCGCAGTGGTCGATCTTTCCTATTAACCTCAATTTCCTTCAACCTCTCCTTCCTCATTGGATCATCAATAGGTTTGATGCTGCTATGTCCACCAGATGAAATGGGAATCAGGTTGCTTGCCCTCTCAAAGGATAATGAAGCCATGCTTTTCTTTCCTTTCATGGGGTGACCCAAGAACCTGCCATGAGGTTGTTCTCCTATGCTCATAGTCACCTTAAGGTTCTTGATGGTTTTTTCCACTCTTTCCTCATTGTCCCTAAAATGTGGAGGAATGTTGGTTCTCTCTCTCTGAATGTCATCGATCAGGTATAGGTCGCTGCCAGGCATCCACTTTAAGGTGCAAGTCGATGCATGGCATTGACTTTGTGATACAAGTTGATGCCTAGCATTGACTTGCCGCATAACATCAATGTCAAGCATTGGCTTGCAACATAAAGTCGATGCCCATCGACTTGCAACACAAAGTCGATGCCAAGCATTGACTTGCAGCACAACGTCGATGCCATGCATCGACTTCCACATTAAAGTCAATGTCTGGCATCGACGTCCAAACTAGAGTCGATGCTTGGCATCAACCTGCAGCTAAAAGTCGATGCCTAGCATCGACTTATAGCTGAAAGAGAATGCCAGGCATCGACTTGCAGCTTAAAGTTGATGCTTGGCATCGACTTGCAGATAGCTAGATAGCTCATGGAAATCAATGGCAAGTCACCTGCAAGTGGATGCCACGCATGGAGTTGCACGTCCAAGTCGATGCCAGCCATCGACTTTGTAGTGTAGGTCGATGCCAGGCATTGACTTTGATAGAAAAATAGATGTCTGGCATCGATTTGGAGGTGTACATCAATGCTACGCATAGACTTGCATCTCCAAGTCGATGCCAGGCATCGACTTGCACCTCCAAGTCAATGCCAGTCATTGATTTGCACCTCTAGGTTGATGCATGGCATCAACTTGCAGATAGAAAAATAGAAAATTTGCATGTAATAAATTTCAGAGCCAAAAACTACAAGAATTTTCTAAAATAGTAAACGGGAATCTTTTTGGAATCTTTTTTGAAGCAAGAATTTTGGGTACCTCTTAGGATTCTTGGCAGCACTCTTCTTCTCCATTTGCTTATCTCTGCTTGTTTGCTAGGCTCTGTGCTCCTTAGCTCTTAGCTCTCTGTTGCTCTCTCTCGGCTCACAAATTTTAGAAATGAGACCGATGTCCTCCTCTACTATTTATGAGCACTTGCATGGTTTGAACTAGCAACTGACTAGATGTAACTGAATCAGACTAGGCCCTAACTAGATTAACAAATGAGACTGAGTAGTTGAACCAAGAACCACTAGGTATGCCAATTAAGGGTCTAATAAGAGAGGTTATTCCAATGTAGGAAGCAATAGGTATGCCAATTTAGGGTTTGATAAGAGAGTTAGTCCAACTTTTGTTATTTAGTGTCTTTTTCCTTGGAAATTGGGAATATTGTAACTGCTCAAAGGAATAAAATAAAATTAAGTGTCTTTTTCCTTTGAAATTGGGAATATAGTGAAAAACTGATATAGAGCAGCAATATATGTCACAGATTATTGAAACTGATCACAAATATAACTGAGAAAGAGTTTCAAATCCACAATTGGCTATGAAAAATAATCAATAATCCACAAATTGACTAAGAAAGAGTTTCAAATCCACCCTTGGTCAATCAATAAACCAATAGCTAAATGAATATTAATAATCCCATGGTTAAAGGAATATGAACCTAGATGAAAAACATCAAAAAATAGTTGTTTTGTGCCTAATAAAACACTTGAAATGTTATTTTGTTAACAACTCAAACATATTGAGTTGATAGTAGGCCATTTTAATTCATCATTGCTAGTCAAGGAAGCATGGTGCAAAAAAAATATGAGGAAATACATTAAATAGTATATGCAAGAACATTTGGGGCCCATAGGAAATAAAAGCCCAAAATAAATCAAAAAGTTAGTTATCTCTCTCAAGGAATTTAATTTATCACTTTGTCACCAAATATTTTCTTTGTGCTCAACAATTTTAAGAGAGCAGGATTGGGCTCTCTTTTCTCCACATTCTTGTCTCCTTTCTTCTTTTAGGAGATCAACATACCATACTTTATTATGTATCTTAAAACTTTATTTTGTATCTGAAAACTTTATTATGTATCTCAAAACTTTGTCAAGTCAAACTTGGTCAAAATAAATCACATAGTTAATGATGTCTGATAAGAGTACTTTTTCTTAATCTTCATATCTACCCATAATATTTTGGGCAATCTATCTTCATCTCTCTTTGATGTGACACTTTTGCTTGATGTTACACTTCCATTGTTTAAAAAGGTATCCCATCTGCATTTCTCTTTGAAGTAAGTGAAGATGAGCTCCATCTTTTCAGTAGATGCCTAGGCATCAAGTTCCTCTAGTCACCTTGATAGAAGTTTGAATTCATTGTTTTCGATTGATCCTTTCCTCATGAGTGATGTCCATGGCTTAGAATGTATTGATTCTATGTTTTCGGTTGAGTCATTTAAGTTAGATTCTCAATGCAATGTTGCTCAACTAAATGAATCTCTTGATCTCCCTTCTGATCCACCCATTGATCTCCCTTCTGATTTAACTGCATGTGGAGCAAAGGATGTTAGCACAAAGAAATAAAGACAAAGCACGCTCAATCTACATTTTAAGAGAAGGCCTCGTGAAGTAGGTCAAAAAAGATTTCAAATTCTTACTTCATATAGACAAATTCAATTGGATATTGTTGTGGCTTGAAATGTTTGTATAACTTAGGAATGAAGAAACTAAAGCACCTAAGAGAGAAATTCCTCCACTTAGATAGTGAAGGGTAGGATACCTTTTTTCTCACATGCAAATGATTGAGGATAACATGTCACTAACGTGTGTTGCTTTTGAATATTACTTTAGTCAAGGGATGCAGTGTTGTAGGGCTGCATTTAAAATTGCAATGGGTGTGGGAAATTCTAGAATACATAAGGTTCAAAAGGGGCTTATGAATGGAGATTTCATTTTGGATACGTATCATGTTGGGACCAAAGGATCTATTGAACTTCATGCAATGAAATGGTTGATGAACTATTTTAGTTTGCATTGTGAGGTTATGCCTACAACTGGAAGGTTACACTTTTAAAATAACTTTACTCGTCGAGAAGTATTTCAAGTATATAAAGAAATTATGGAAAGTAGAAATGAGAAGTATGTGTTGTATCATCACTTTGCTCGATTATGGATGGAGGAGTTTAATAATGTGACTATTCCTCATAAAGTTAGAATGGGTGAGTGTTCAATTTGCACCACTTTCAAGAACATGGCAAAGGGAGCTACAACACTACAAGAAAAAGATAATTTTAAAAGCTTTCTTAGGAACCAT